>JAQGAC010000007.1:0-112666 GCA_034696585.1 Isotomurus maculatus | reverse complement strand
CTGCCTTGGTTACACCCCTTTTACAACGCTTCATATCTCAGGCGGAAAGTGGAACCCAATCAGTGCATAGAACAGTAACATACTGAAGCAGTCGGGATGCAATAATAATACTAATAATACAGCGAAGTATTCACAAATAAAGTTTATTTTAAGAAAAATCAAGTTAAATATATTAAATCATAGGAATGACTTATGTTATTAGCATACTTAACATCCACATCAGAGAAAATTCCGCTGAGTTCGAGCTAGGTGAAACATGATCCTGGTGATAGCAATAACATTTTACGACTGCCTAGTCTCGAGACAAAATTACTCATTCAATGGCTCATAAAATCTTTGCCTCACGGCACACAATAGTGATTTAGTCAGGACAATAATGCTACTGACTTCCTGATGAAACTGGTTAACAACTACGAATTTTCAGAGCTGAGACGGAGAGTGATGTTAATAATTCACACCACTGCAATTAGGTTGGAGAATTGGAGAAGTAGAAAATTCCTCAACATAAAGACTTAATAATGAACTACATTTGAAAAATTCATGAGACTGTCGACAAAAGAAAATAATAATCTAAACTGATAAACACTTTATACTGTAAGAAGCCTTTTGATCTTCGTGCCACTTGATGTTCTTGTTATTAACTCCATGCAACGACTTGCACTTGCGAGTTTTCGGGCTCAATTTTCTACAACCAAAAGGGTACAAGTTAAATTATGCTTTGCAGAAAATTCCTTTAAATAGTTATTATACTGGAACTTACCAAGACTTCATAGTTAGCGACGAGAATCATTGGATCGGGACCTTGAACGACTCTCCTTGTCAGCAGAAGCCCGAGATCGCTTAGGTGCTGGTGAATAACTGCGTGATCGGCTTCGACTTCGAGGTGAACGGGATCGTGATCGGCTCTCCGAGTCTCGCTTCACCCGAATATACGTTACTTCACCCTGTTCATTATTTTTTATAGGTTAGAATTTACAAATTATAAACTGAAACAAGTGGTTCATTTTCACTACCTCATGTGACCGGAATCGCGAGTCGTCAAGCTTTTTAATGGCATACTTCATATCATCGTAGCGAGCGAATTCAACTATTCCAGTACCATCCTTGGACACATTTGCATAACATACTTCCCCGGCTTCACGCATGTGATCCTTAAGATCTTGCCAGCTTCCACTTGGAGGAATTCCTGTAATTATCGTTCAATCCACTTTAGCTTTAAATTATAGAAATCCAAGCAATATGTGAACTCCAACATGGAAGAGTTAACTTTCTCAACCTACAATTATTCACTGATTGCAGATTTTTTGATTTAAATAGACTCGAATTTCGGCTTAAAATAAATCTAGTCATAGAATAAAAGTAGCAGGACAATTTCAGACTATAGGAATTATAGCAAAATAACCTGGGATAAAGAAAATCACCATGCACAGATATTCCGAATTTATTTTTATTGCTTTAGCACCTCTACTGCATTGTCATAAAATAGCAAACCAACACCAACCCAAATAAGATATTTCATATCTGTACCTGGGACTTGCGATCCATTTCAATAGCGACTACGTAGCCAATATGCCGTAACGAAACATCAGCACACTATGTATTATGCATAGACAACCAACTGCCGACACATGCCCATGCTTCAAAACAACCTTATAGTTCAGCAGCAGCATATAGTAGCAACCAATCGATACATAATTCTACAGCTTTTCATTCACTTATTAGTGGCAAAATTTCCAGAAATCTCTCAAGCAAGAAAAATTAGCGTCTTAAGTTGTATCAGTTAGGAAGAAAAAGCACGGCGAGCAGTTAAATAATATAAAGAGCTACTATCGGACAGTACTTGACAGAGTTAGTACTTCACTATAAGGAAATAATTACCATTATTTTTGTACTCAAGCGTGTTCCTGAAAACCTGACGCCACGAGAGAAGGTTTCACAAGATTTTCTCATTCGCATCCATTCTGTGAGCGCTCTAATGTGCGAAATCTCCAACATATAGACATGGAAGTCGTACAAGCACCCTCCACAATGTTGGAAAATTCATATCAGAGTAGCACACAGATAGAGGCTTAGATAGAGCCATGGCATAATGCAGATGAACGAGGAAGTCGTAATCCAAAACAAAACATCGGGGCATCATCGAATGACGAAGGCATTAATGTCCATGTGTGTGTCAGTCGAAGACTCTTTCGGTTGTTTGCGTGGCCGTGTCAAGCGGTACCTTCTTGGCACTCGAATGCGACTAGAATTCCTCGAACCCGAAACGGCCGAAACCATACATGAACATTTGGCCATCAATAAATTGATTCGCTTTTGAGAGAGGTGCATTAATTGAGGAGGTGAATCCTTCCATTTCCTCAGAACTGAATGACTCCTACTCTGCGTATAGATTCCTCAAGTGGTGGAGACCTAACTTCCTCTTAACTGACTCTCACACTGACTGACTGAATGAAGAAGGTCCACTCCCACCCATCAATACCACATCATCATCATCAGTACATGAGTGTCGCTTATTTCCCAAGGGTCTAAAGTACACATAAATTCGTGAAGGTCATTTGGTCAATAAACATTCCCCCTTATCTCTAGCTCCTACTTAATTTTACACACACTTTTAGACTCACCCATTTCCTTAAAAATACACACGCATGTCCCTCTACCACGCTGAATTCATAGAACCCTATTTTTAACAGAAACATTCAAACTCCTACCCAATTTCTGCTTCCATTTTTACAGCTTTCAGAATAATAAAGGTCTAAATTGAACTCCTTCTGGGTAAATATTAACTTCATCAGGAAGGAGGTTATTAAAGGAGGTGCCCTTACAGAAATACATTTCCTCTGGCACTGCAACACACAGAGAAATATTAAACCTGACAAACTGACAATTGACATTTCATTAAAAGAAACGGCCCCCGTATGTATTATTATGAATTAAGAATGATGTCAAATATTACTCTACCGACTCTACCCTGCTTACTAAATCAACATCATTATAAATATTACATTCCGTCACTCGTCACCGTCAAATAAAGTAGCACAATTAAAAAGTTGTTTGCTTCAAAAACTTGCAAACCAACTCCCCTCAACCCTCCTCGTCTTCAACAATCAATAAAATATTGACTTTTGGTTAGACTTACGAATTTAATTCTACAACAATTAATAATTAAGTTTTGTTGCTCTGCTAAGCACACCTGACCATTTTTAACATTACAAAACGCAAAGAGAGGCTTACCAGTGACCTTGACCCGGAATTCGGAACGACTGAATGCAGCCCCACCCGGACGTCTTCCCCCGTCGCCACCTCGACCACCGGGTCCTCCACGTCCACCCATCCCGCCACGACCGCCACCGCCTCCGCCGCCGCCGCCTTGACGTGGTCCATTTCCGGTGGGATATTCCACCCGAATTCGATATCCATCGAGTTTGTACCCGTTTCTTCGACGCAATGCTTCTTCAGCATCCTTCGACGACTCGAACTCAAGGAAGGCAAATGGAAGGCCTCCTCTGGGCAGCTTAAGATTGACGTCGAGCAGTTTAAACTTGTGAAACAAATCTTCAATGTCCTTTGACCGGATGTCGTTGGGGAGGTTGCCCACGTAAAGTCGACGGTCTTTTGCAGACATGATTATTAGTGACTACTGAAGAGGAGGATAAAACTGTGGAGACTAGAGAGACAACGAGGGAATTGTTATTTGTTGTGGCTGTCACGTCAGTGAGGAGCGGACTGAGAGTGTCGTCTTCGCGTAGTGGTGGAGTGACAGTGAACTCCTCCAGACGAAAACAACGAAGCTCACTTCTGCGGAGAAGCCAGCAAGCCACAAGCAACGAAGAGTGGCCACGGGTGACACGACTGCCACTCGCCGCCCTCTCTCCTCACTCACTCGCCCTCCTCTCTCACTCAACAAAGATCTAAAACTCTAATTATTGCTCATTTTCATTAATTTTATTCGAGCTTTTCCAAACAATTAAGTTTACAAGTAGGTGGCTAACGAAATTAACAATGGCATAATACTATGAGCAGGTGCAGGTATTTTAATTAAGTAAAGAATGTGAAGTGGTTCGTTTGTACTCGATTTTATAAAAAACGAATAGCCTAGAATTAAAGTATGACTTATTTATGACTTAATGACCAGCTATTCTTCTCCTGACTCTGTATCTCCTTCTGTTTCTGATGTACTGACATTTCCACTGGAACTCGCAGACGTAGATTGCTTTGAAGCTTCTGCTGAATCGCTTAGGTTTGTAGCTTTTGTTGAGTCAGACGTATCTGTGGCGTTAGAGTCTTCAGTCTTCTTAGACTTCCATAGTTTTTGAAAGAACTGTTTGATTTTTTGACCTCGAGGAGGAATGAGCTTCAGTAAAAGTCGCTTGGTAGTTATGTTGTGAATGGGGCCGAATGCTAGAGCAACTACTGTACACGTAAGGCATATTACATTGTAGGGCATTGAGAAGTCAGGGGTAGATAAATTGATTAGGAGGATTCGGGAGTAATAATGGCGAGTTGATGTTTCACTGTCTTCGGTGACGTTTACTTCAAAATGAGCTGCAGGAAGGTAGAAACCGTGAT
Organism: Isotomurus maculatus; assembly: GCA_034696585.1. NCBI lineage: Eukaryota > Metazoa > Arthropoda > Collembola > Entomobryomorpha > Isotomidae > Isotomurus > Isotomurus maculatus. The sequence goes on along the minus strand of JAQGAC010000007.1, from coordinate 108,100 downwards.
TTGCGTCTGGAGGATATTCGTCCCATTTTAGGTGACCTTTTTCTACTAGGAAGCTAAGAATTACTTTAGAGGAAGGAGGGATGTTGTAATTCATTTCTAGTTTGTGCAAAGCTTTCCGGTCTTGCCCAGGAGTGTAGTGGAAGTAATCACCTATAAAGTCATAAAGAATATTGGTAGACATTAGGTATTATTGCGTATTGACAGTTGATGATTCAGCAAGAGCAAAGTTACTTTGAGTCATTGGAAGTATTTGGTCTCCACGCCTAACTTCTGCCGTCATTGTACTAAGATACGGTCTCAAGTACCACGGAAGAACTTCTACGTACAGCACAGGAAGGAATTTATCTTTCAGGTGATTTGTCATTTCCACGACCATTTTCCCAAACTCCTGACCGTAACCTACACAAGTTAACAATAATTAAGTCCGCAAGCAATGCTTAACAATTAATAATTAATTAATTAATTAGTAAAAGCATACCTCCAACATATTTCATTGAGGTGAAGACCAGCGTTTGTGTATTTTGAGGCACTTGAGGCACATCTCCTAGCCTTAAACTGTTCAAATCTTCCGGTTTCACATCTCTCCAAGTTGAACCGTTTCTAATCTTAATTGAGGTTTCAGTCGCAGGATGACAAGGGAAAATAGCCAGTGATCCAATTACATTCTTTGGCAGAGACAAATTGTCCACAGACTTTGAGTTAGAGATCGGTCGATCATAAACCATAGATAAACCAAGCTTTAGGTGAATCTCGTTGTCGGTTTTGTAATAATGAATACTGGCTGAATGGTAGTGAGTGTTAAAAACTTGCTTGGATCTCAACAAGGACGCAATGCCCCTCTGAAACGTAACAAATGAGGGTGAATAAAAAGTAAAAAGCAACTAGAATTATCGTTCATTTTAATTGTTCCCTTACCTGAATTCCACAGGGCAAGAGTTTGGTCCAAGGAGTTAAATTCTCTGTACAAATGAACTCTCTTGGCAAGGAACCCACACGAACATGCAAATCTTTAGTGGAGATATTTCCTTCCGGTCTGTAGGCAAATTCCGGAGCTATAGATGTTGATTCATCCAAGAAGTTCAGGGAAGCGCACGTCAGTCCACTTAATCGATTTGTCAGTCCTCGCCAGTTGGCATTTACTGACCTGTAAAGTGAAAGAAGTGGTAAATCACTAATCCCTGTTTCATTAGCTATTTTACTGTTTTCACTTTCTACCCTTACCCTTCATCAGACGATTTTGTCCGAAACCAAGCGACCACATGAGCTCCTGTGGGTGCCACTTTAACAGGATGTGGGTCTCCCCATGATTCTAGCTGCCAGTGTCCCTGCGTTAAGGTAAAAGTCAATTCTTCCACTCCATGAGCTTCCAAGATTTCCGACAACGCTCGAGGGAACAGCTTCGTGTGGAAATTGTTTCCGTCACGCCCTTCCTTCCGTATTAAAAATTCCATGCGAGAGTGGACATGACCACTGGGAAGACTCTCCACCCACAATGACTCACGGTAATGATCCTCCGCTATAACTGTGCTCAGAGAACCAATTGTGACCGACATCACCAGCAGCAGCAGCCGCAAACATCGTAAACTTCCACCCATCATCAACGTCTCACGTCACTGCTGCAACAGTAATTCATATTAAGTAAAACTTTATTTGACCTACAAAGTATCAATGAGGACTTGTGCGTTACCGTGAAAGAGGAAGATGACAGACTTTCAGGGTTCCGGTTTCAAATGTCTTCCAGCGTTCAAATAAAGTTTCCTCAACTGTCCAGTGAGATTTACTTTATTTGGCGCTCACTTTTCACACACGTGGGGCAACCGAATTCTCATTCCACAAACAAAAACATTGCGCGTTGTTCCAAGTTCCAAGAGTTCCAACGTCTCAGGTCTGAAGCAGCGTTACTTTTTTATTGTCATCTACGCCCTGAAGCTTTGAAGAACAACCTGATGGACGTGTAGGCTAGGTACACAAAGAACACAAGATCAGTAGACGTCGTCTGTTGGTAAGAAAGTCTACTCATTTTGCAAAGAACACATAACTATTTATTACGTTTGAGGGGTTGATTACATAATAACATGTCACACGAACTCTCTGTTTTGTTCATGTTGTGAAATTGAAAGTGAGCTTCCGGAGTTTTAATAATCTAAGGTAGTTAGAATTTAAGAAATCTAGAAATTTATAGTTTCCTGTGTTTATTATTATATATTTCAGGTTCCGAATTTCCGATTTATGTACCGAGTTCCGCGAGTAAAACAAACTGTTAGAAGGTCATACAGCGGAATATAAAGTGACGTCTGGAGATTGACTGAGATTCAGATGCAGTGGGCCCTAAAGTATGATGACTCGTGAAGGAAAAGCTGTTGCGAAATCGAACAAGAAAGCTAATACCAAGTCTAATAAAATACTTAAGCAGCAGAAGACTGCAGAAGAAACAGTCTTTGAAGTACTGGATTCAGATGATGACTTCGTAATACCAAACCCTATTGTGCGTGTTCGCCGGAAAGTGGAAGAGGTAGACGCTACAAGCAGTTCTTTAGGTAGTCGGACTCGAAAGGATTCGAAAAGAGTGAAAAACGGCTGTGAGGATTCTGACTGTACAGTAGTTGACGAGTTAATCAGTGACAGCAACGCGTCAGACCAGAAACTGAAACTTGGTTCATCTACTTCGAAACCTGGCAGCAGCAGTGGCAATAACAATTTTTTACTGGACGACTCGAAGGATGCATGGAAAAACCTTATGCAGCGTATGCAAATTAATCAAAAGGCTGGAATAAGTTGTGCAACAAATAAAAATATCGGGAAGAGCAAAGGCAAGAAGGTAACGAAGTCAGGAACAACCATCTCGAAGGTTATACTTCCAGAAGTGTTTGATGCTAACATTGCAAGTGATGATGGTGAGTAACGAGTCGTTTTAAATGATTGACTCATCATTATTCTTGTCTTATGAAGTCATGAGACTTCATCTTGATTCATGAATAAAAACGTAATTTAACACTTTCTCTCTGTGGATTCAATACAGTGTGTGTAATTGTCCCGAAAACGGCACAAGTAACCAAAGATAGCTCAGAGGATACGAATCTAGATTTTCATCGGTCCTGCAGTCCTCCTAAGCGCTTGAAAATGGACGAATCCCCCATCACTGAAGAGAAACTAAACCACCAAGTAATTTTTACTAGTGAGAATACAGAACCACGAAGTTTAGTAGGTGACGTTCCAGCGCCTACTACTTCAAATGTGAAAATTCCAACAATGTTCTTAAAGCCTGAGGAAAGAGCTGCCCGAGCATTGGAGGAGAAACTAGAGAAAGCAAAGCTGTGTGAAAACGTCTGTCCACAAGAAGTGTTAGCACAATTAGCCAAAGAACCGCTTCATTACAATTCTGCTGTGGAGTCCACGCAATTTTTTAATGGCAATATTGTGAAATTAAATGACTTCGTCCCACTGGAGGATCCCTACGGGGGACTTAAGACAAAACAGTGCCCATTCTACAAAAAACTGCCAGGTAAGCTGGATTATAGTTATCTTAAAATGCAATTTTTTGCATGGCTCAGATTACTTCTAACATTCTGATTGTTTTTCAGGAACAAAATTTTCTGTTGATGCATTTAACTACGGTTTGATACCTGAAATTGACGTGTACTTCTTGTCTCATTATCATTCTGATCATTACATCGGTCTTACTAAAAAGTTTTGTAAAACTTTAGTTTGCAGCCCTCCGACAGGTATTTTTCCATTCGAAGTACACCTGAAATAAGTAGTTTATCATGATTGATGTTGTGTCTGATCATGCAGCTAATCTTGTACGCATGAAACTGGGGGTGGATGAGAAATACCTACGAAGACTGCAGCTCAACAAATCTTACATAATTGATGGAGTAGAAGTAATTTTAATAAGCGCAAACCAGTATGTCTCTCGAATTATAATTTTATGGTGGCATTGAGTCTATTACTATATACTATAAAATTCTTCCTGTAACGCTGTTTCAGTTGCCCAGGGTCTGTGATGTTTATATTTAAACTCCCAAACGGGACCATTTATTTTCATACTGGAGACTTCCGTTTTACCGTAGATATGTTAGACAATCACTTTCTCCAGGGCTTGAGAATCGATGTGCTGTATTTGGATACAACGTAAGCCACAGTTCATAGCTGATGTTTTTAAAATAAAATCAATTAACGAGCTTTATACGACAGATATTGTGATCCTAAATATGACTTTCCGACTCAGACGGATGCTATCTCAGAACTGATAGCTGCTGTGAAAAGGAAACTTGATTTCAGACCAAAAACACTCATACTGTGTGGCTCTTACTTAATAGGTAAAGCGTGATAATTATGTTCGAATTTACTACGGTTCACAGTTATTTATTGGTTCTTGCTGTTTGCAGGTAAAGAACGTGTCTATTTTAGTTTAGCAGAGGCCTTGCAAACTAAAGTATTCATGAATTATGAAAAGAAAAGAATCATTCATGCTTTGGAAAATTCCCTTTATGATTCGTACGTGTCAGCCAAGGAAGAGTCAGCCGGAATCCATGTAGCTCAAATGTTCAGTATTGAGCCGAAGGTAGTAATAATTATTATAATTTTCATCGTTGTTGCAGAATTCGAATTATGTAATTAATGTAATCGTCGTTATTTATGTATTCTAATAGTTTTTATCAGAGTATCTGCAAACAAGATCGCAGTACTCTCACATAATTGGCATTAAGCCGAGTGGTTGGCAATTTTCATCATCAGGAAGTGGCACAACAGTAAGATCGTACAACAATGATACAGTTACAATTATAGGTTGGTTGACAAGTATTCATATTGAAGCAATGCGATCATTCACGAATAGTAAAACAAATATAAGCTTGAACTATCATTTTATTTATACTTTACAGGTGTGCCTTACTCCGAACACTCGAGTTACTCGGAATTGCAGCATTTTGTTAAAGCCACTAAACCCAAAAAAATTCAGCCCACGGTTAATGTAGGAAGTGCTCCTAAACGCACTGCAATGATGGAACACATCACAAAATGGCAGGCGACAGGATAATGTCTAGTCTACTGTCGTCATATATGAACATGAAGTTCATATTATGTATCCATACATTTTAAGCTTTTACAACTTTTTGGTGGTGACTGTCAACATTGAAACTCATTTTTAATTCACCTTGTCTTTTGTTTGACAACTTTGACTTATTAAATCGTTACTGATGAAGTAGAGAATTGTTAATAATTTCACATAATTTATTACGAACTCATACAATACACGGAAAATTGTAAACATGCATATTGCTGTTTTTGTCCTTTATCGTTGGTTAAAACTCAGCCACTTGAAATTAAGGTAGATTAGATTGGCACGTGCACTTGAATTCAAAATATATATCACTATTTGAGGAGTACATGCAGCAATTAGAGATCTGAATATCTGAACCTATCCTACAGTTTGAGCAATTAAATGGCTAAACAAATGTAAGCGTCAAATTTATCACTTGCTTCTGTTAGCTTTGAGCTACTGGATTCTCAAAATGCATATGCAAATTACATAATAACTTCGAAATTATGGACTACTGACTCTTTTTAGGAGTTTTCTTTTTGTAAAAAATAATGATATAAAATTACTCATTAATTAAAATACTTGTCTTTTCTATTATACGTAGTATTACACAGAATTGATGCACATTATTACATTTTGGGTCATTCTGTAGAGTGAAAATATAGAAATAGGCAGTCCGCAATACTGTTTTTTATCTTAGTGCACTGAATCCCGAGCTTATTGCCGATTTTGGCTTTAGCTTCACGTCACTAGAGGACTTCGTTTGAGGAAATACTCTCCAGAATCGAAGGGTTTCGTCAGCTCCTACTGTAGCAACGGTAGTCTGATCAGGAGAAAGAGCAGTATGCAAGATACGCGATGTATGGCCCATCATCTCTCCCACCTGAATTATGCAAAAATCAATTTTCATATATCTTGTCTTCAAACGTGGATTTATAAACTGGAACATCAATTAATGATGAATATTCACCTGCGTCATTTCTGGGTACTTCCAAAGGGAAAGCTGATTTTTATTATAACCATGAGAGCTGAGGATTTCCCTGTAGTTTTCACTCCAAATTAATCCTGATACTTGACTTTCTGCATTTGTACTGCGAAGAAGCATGCCACTGGATACATTCCACAGTTTGATGCAACGATCGTTTGTACCACCGCCAGTCGCGAGAACGCTGGAATGAGTTGGTGACCAACAAATTGCTGTTAAAAATAACAAGAGAACATATTCTTATACATGGTTTATATCGATTTCAAGCTGAAGCATTTGATATTAGAGATTAGAGCATGAGTTCACTTTCTTTTAGTACTCGCTGCATACTCTATCTGTACGTTATTTTCAATATTCTTTTGATACTTTAACATTAAAAGATGTTTACAGGGATAATGATTCATGTATGTGAATTATGTACCTTTCACAGCCGCTTGATGGTCGGGAAACGAGCAGATTGGCTGACAATTGTCGTGCATTGCAGCTGAATCCCAAATGTTGACAATGTTGTCATTCGCTCCTGTGGCGCAAAATCGACCATCTGGGGACCACCGGACTCCACAGATCTTTAATTACACAACAAACCAAGATAGAACCCAATTTCGTAATTCAACATTCACACGTTAAGAAAATGAAACTTAATCACACCGCAACTAACCTCTTGAGAATGAGCACTTCGCTTTGTCATAATTTCATGTTTTGCAACACGCAGGTCGTGATTTCGCAAAGTTCCTACTCGATTACCTTGAGTCAACGTATGGGAATTCAAACTAACAGCAGCTATTCTTTCATTTTCGTCATCAGTTCTAAGAGTCCTGATTAGTTTTTTTCTCTCTACGTCCCAGATTTGAATGTCACCGTTGTCGATGGCGCATACCAAATGAGCACCGTCCTGGAGCCAGCCAACGGACGTTACTAACTGTACAGACCTTGATCGGAACAATCAAACATAAAGAAAGTAAGCCACAATTCCGAAAATATTATCACCTACGAATAAAAGAAACAACTTACGAATAGGGAGTATCACATGATATCCTGGCTACTTCCGCAGTATGAGCAGTCCACAAGTAAACTTGATCTTTCAGCGCTATTGCCACAACATTCGTCACTGACCAAGCCAAGAGATTCAGGTAAAAGTCATCGATCACATCTGGTGCATCTAAAACCCGGTCAGGGGATTTAGGGTACACGCGATACTTGGTCACTTGGTTATGATTAGCAACACACGCTCCGTTATACACAACTTTCAGGGCATTTTGGTACCCCTGTAAATCAGCATATCAAAATAAAATTTACTATGTGATTGTGAATGAAATATTACCTAGATTTCCCTAATAAATGATCCCACTTACCTCAGGTGCTGCTTTTGGTTTCTGAGCATAACTTAGGACTCTAACTCCAGACAGATCAGCTACCCCCAGCATATTCTCAGCCAAAGATTTTGAATACAAACTAGTTTCTTTTTTCGGCAAGTCTCCCGTCAGTCCATCTCCATTCGAGTCCTTATTCTCTGATGTCAGTAAATAATGAGCCATTTCGAAGTTCGACCGATCAGGAACGAATCGATCAACAACAGGTGTTCTTCGTCCGGATTTGTTATGTTTTTTTTCATTTTTACTCCTTCCTGGAGTGTGATGAGGTGTTTTGACCGAGTGATTAAGGCTAATATTAGCCATAGACGCGTTCAGACTTTGATGAAAACTACACAAACAACAGAACATTTAACATGTTAGCTGCATGAAATCCGTTCCCAGAATACTTTAGTAATATTGTCCCTGTATGCTTACCTATTAGAACTCTCCATTTTTCGAGCTCCACTGCCACCGAAAGTCTTTTTAGAAGCCACTGGTGGTTTACCGTCAACCATTGCGTTGTCCATTTCTCCTCGTCCTTTGCGCGGCTTCTTACTGGGCCTGGAATCGTTGCTTTGGAAAGCCGCTGCAAAAAAATTAACCAGAAGTTTGAAAAAATTCACAATCGAAAATCTGGATTTCTAAATTAGAATAAAGCTTTTTCAAAAATCTAAAAATCCAATGATGAACGCTTGTACAACACACAGCGTAAATATCGTATATTACTGCCGTACACGGAGAGCGTTTTAACCGTTTCAACTGATGTTCCATCGCGCAGACTTTCATGAGCTGCAAAAATGAGTTAATGGACGAAGTTGCCGTAGGAAGAGAAGTGCGGCTACCGATATAACAAACTCCGGAGGAACGAAAGTGAGACGTATAAAGGTGAAGATGACTTACTTGGGGAATCGTTGATGTCGGAAGAAGGTCACTGGAGTCGCAAGGTCAGAGAGGACAGGACAACGAACGGACAACAAGTGTCACCCGCAGACTCTGACAGAAGAAGAAGGAAAGAGAGCTCAACCGTCAACTGCTACTCCGTCCCACAAAATCCCGCATCTTCCTCCTCTGCTCGCTTTTTCTTTGTTCACCCTTCCCGTATTCAGTTTTTACACACTTCTCAACTTCCATTGTTTCCCCTCTCTTCTTCATGCAAATTGAATGCTTGCATCGTCGCCCCAATGTCACCTCAAATGTCGAAAATGTCGAATTCGACAATCCTATCGCTACTGTATAACAGGTGCATTAGCTGGAAGGCTGGAACATTTTAAACGAGAGAGGCCTGAAGAACGACGTCCCTATGACATTCCCTTAGTGTTAGAGGCTCCAGAAAAATGATGTTGCTTGTTATGTTAAACTTTTTTAGTATGTTGGAGAAGATTTAATTTTAATAACAGGAGAAGGATAAATACCCTTCACTTGTGAACTCTAAATTCAAAAGTATAGTAATTCCAAATTGTTTGTGCTGAAAATTAATAAACGAATGGCAGCGTGGATATGTAATCGCTGTAATGAAGCGATAGTTACTTGCGATTGTAGGAGGTCGAATGATAGGACTTATCATGTCGAGTGCTTCACGTGTGGTAATAAGCGTAACTTTACAATGGATGGTTTTTTGTGCCAGATAATTGTATGGTTGGGGATGTGTTATTGCAGCTATCTGTGACACTCCTATTGATGCAGCGGTATGTCAGATAAAAACTAATTTACAAGAAGTCTACTGCAAGGATTGTCATCGAAGGTACTTTCAGGATGTAAGTAGGCACAGTATCTTAGGAGGTCGTCTTGATGATGAAGACAGTCTTAGCCATGTTGGCGATGGAGTTAAAGTGGTTCCAGCGCAGGAGAGTATCAAAAGTAGCAGTGAACCAAATTCTGGAAGTGATCACAGAGAAAATGCAGACGGGTTGGAGATTAAAGCGATGCTCCACAAGTACTCGACGCCTGTTCACAGCATTCATCAAATTATGCCTCCTCCTCAGTTGTCTTCGGTCAAAAGGGCGCTCAAGACTAAAGGAGGAACACACCCTCCTCCTCCTGTGACTCCAAGAGATTTAACGAGCAATCCGACAATTGAAGAAGAGACCCCTGCTAGCTTAAATTCATCAACAGGTGAACCAAAATTAAACGATTTGACACAGCAGACTCCTGTGGCTCCTACTCCGAAAAAGAAAGTTGTTAGAGCGAGATCCCGGATTCCTGTGCTTACACCCGTTTCGAGCAGAACCCAAGTTGAGGAGAAACCTCCTGCGAAAACTCCGATTGTGGCCACTCCAAGGAAAACCAAACCTGATGCGTCTCGAAATACTTCGACTCCCATTGTGACCCCAATGTCTTCTACTACTAGTTCTGCTGTTAATGACTACATTAAGAACAAGGCGAGACGAGGATTTGAGCGTGGTACACCAAGACCTCCGTCTAGGAAAGCGACGCCAATGAAAGCCGCTCACTCTCTGCCTAGAACATGTCAGCCGAGATTTGTTAAGCCAGAATTCCCTAAAAGCATGTCGTCGATGTCAGCTGACACTTCCTTTTCGAGGCAATCCAGTACTGGAAGCTTCGTGTCTACGCCAAGGAGAACGGACTCCCAAGCATCGGCTTGTACTACTTTTGTGGTTCCACGTAACACTCCTCAAAGCACAAGACCGAGTTCCGCCAAAAGTGACAGACCTAATGCCAGTGGAAGCTATTCCAATATTCCAAGTCATAGCCAGTTACAGTTTATGTCTTGGAACAATTTACACGTTTCACCAGCCGAATTACCATCAACGCAACAGCTGCTGTCACTTATGCTGCATCCTGGAGAGAAAAATCGTCCTCATTCTGAAGACATGTCGAGGACTTCAAGTGCATTGAGCAGCAGAAGCAGAGGTGGATGTTTGGATTGTCCCATTTGCTACGAGGGACTGATAGACGACAGTGTTCCTGGAGAAAAATCGAAAGGGCCTGCTAAAAAGCTAGTGGAGAATGTCGTCACGGAATGCGGACATATTTTTCGTACGAAAATATTTACGATTTATTCCAATTGAAAATTTTAAACATTATAAATCTGTATGCCTTGTCATTCCCACAGATCGTGAGTGTATCACTAACTGGTTGGTAACAAACGGGTAATAATGCATCTATCATAGAAGTTTTCAATAATATTGAAGATTGACTGAGATTCCTTTTAATAATTTGTCAACTGGTCTTCGTCTTCATCTAAATTGCAGAAACAGCAAGTGTCCGATATGCCAGAAACTGTGTGTAACAGATAGTCTGATACCAGTGTACCTTGATGCTAATGCGACTATTGATTCAAAACCTAATGAAAATGGTAGAGTCCCATTAAAACCCTTGTTTTCATGAATTCTTTGAAGTAAAAAAATGTGTCTTATGCCACAGGTCTTTCCTCGTTGGTGACTACCCTAAGGTAATGTCAATTGTACCGTTTTAAATAAAATAGTAGTGCATTTTGGTTGATTGGTGCGAATGAGTTCAACTTTTTGTTCTAGATTTGACTACAAGGACTTGGTAGACAAATATAATTGTCTCCTGCAGGAACATCAAGAATGCGGTGTGAAGTGCGCTATCTCTGACAGCCTCAAGACAGCATATGAAGTCGAATGTAGGAACCGCGTCGAGCTGCAGTGGTAGGTTTTTTAATTGTTTTGTACAACATTTGTCAAAGTTATGCCTTATGGACAGATTGATAAATTGATATTGCACACAGGGAGAACAAACGCCTCCAGCGAAAAATTGAAGACTTCCAAGCGAAAGCCAAAGTAGCACAAAGAAATATGCCACAACATTCGTAGAACTCGAGGAAATGATAATGAATATTGATTACTAAAACACCAACAATAGAAGGACATTAAGACCATCGACAGGAATCGAAAATTCGCGTCCGCATGTTGTTTAATATTTTTTATAAATTAAAATCTTACAGTTTCTTCTCACTCAAGCATTCTACCAAATGCAAAATAGTACATCTACAAGCAAATAAATACATTTTTGTAATAGACTGTCTAGTCTCGTATCTTAAATCAATTTCCTCCTACGGTGCATGACAATTGAAGTTCTTAATATAAAGAATTTCATTATTAGAATTAGATTTCGGAGCTAATTTTACTGATTAATAGCTATTTCACATAAATAACCCCCAAAACTAAGTGGAAAATTTAACAATTTTTATGTCGTTCCAGGTCTCTACATTGTTATGCTATTAACAAGTATAAATCATTTACGCACGGATGATCACAACTTCATCAATAGTACAGATTTAGTAATTACAAACACATACACTGCGTATCACACCATCGGTTATTATAAATCTGCATAGATAGATGATATTTTTCGATTCGAATAAATACATCAGATACTATCCCTGCAATGAAAACCTCACTAAGAAAATTCCAAAAATGTGAGGATACCATCTTGGCTCTCAAAAATGATACTAAGTATACTATCGACTACAAGGATTTTATCCATGAAGATACAACTTGCAGGCGTTAGCGTAGTCTAAAACAATTACACATCAAATAGGTAGTTTTAATCGACACCCTTTGTAAAAAAAACATCCTAAATCATCACACAACAACTATTTAACCTTCAAAACAGAATTTGCCTTTAAGGTTGGAGAATCTCAAAACTTCAGTAATCTACAAGTAGTAAGTGACTAGTTAAAGTGACATTGACATGATCACGTAAAACAGCAATTACAACACATTTCGAAGTCACCATGAAGTATAAAGTAATAGACACAGGGTGCAAATTAATTGTAGAAGAACGAAAAAAATAATTAATAGACAATAGGCATTCTCTGATTAGTGAACTTATATGTGTCCCTTATAATCGATTGGATTTTTGGATAACATGTAAGTGATACGTTCATGCAGAACAATTTATATTACTCTTGAGAAAATGATTTGGAACATTAGGAAAGACACAACTATAACTACAAATACCACGTCTTCTTACATGTCTTTGCCTTTCTTCCTTATGAGGGTATCATGTTGAAATCAAGTGCGAAGTACGTTACGCGAATCATAAATCTGTATCTCCTGTCTAAGAATACCAAAGGTCACAATATTTACGGTACAGTGGCTTAAATACACGGTGGACCACGCTTACTTACTGGGAATTGGGAATGAAGTTTATAATACCGTGTTGTAAACCCACTGATCTTTTTCGTATCCTTCATGAACGTGATCAAGGAGAACTTGCCGCCGGCTTTCACAGTATCGGTACTTGTCTTGCACCTGTACAGACATATCATAATTTAGGATCAATAGATTCAGGGCTTATAGCTGATAATTAACCTGAGGTGATACCTTCTGTTTAATATCAGCAAGATTTTCAGAAGTTATGTCCCGTTCCAAGTATTCTGACAGCTTCTCTGTTGCTGATTCTAAATCCCTTTGATTATCTTCAAAAATTGCGGATTCGTTGGTCTTTCCCAAGTAAAAGGCAAATACGTAAGTGTACATTAATGTTTGTCGGCACTGACACAGAATGTCCACAGCCTGTGTAAAAATAAAGTTTAAATAAATTGTCAAGTAATCAGTTATAAGGCAATAAGCAATCAATCTCAAAATAAGAGGGAGAGGGAGGGAGCGTATAAAACAACGACACACAACTGTAGTTTGAATACTGAGTTAACTTTACCTTCTTTAAGAACTGCACTTCGATCCAAGACATGTTATGTTGTTGCATTTCTTCCATTTTGTCTTTCACTGACGCGTACAGTTTGTGCTCAAACTTCAAGCTCTGCATATGGTTCATGTATCGATTACAATAAAACAAATATCGCTGCAGAGCAGCGCGAGATCTTTCTTGGGCGTCACGGGCGGCTTTGGCCTCAGATTCATCAAATCGATTACAGTTGTACCTAAGAGACATGAGCGAAGGGTTAGTGACACTAAAACAAAAAATTACTGATCTATTCCACATTTATAAATTTCTTACCATGAAGAGCCATGAGGATCCCAAGGTCCCAAACAGACCCAACAGAAGTCAGCTTTACAATTTTGGTTTTTACAAACCATGTGGTTGCAGCCTCCATCCTTTTCAATGGTGGCACCACATTTTGGACATTCCTATTGACCAAACCGAATTAAAATACCTTCCGTTCTACGCATTTCAGCGTCAGTCTGAGTACCTTTGTTTCACATTTCAAGTACCTTTGTGTTAGCGGCGATCCAGTTAGATGTTTCTGAATCGTCGTCACATTTCTTGAGCCACTTTCTGAGCCACTGACATTTAACAGGGTCATGCCAACCATGGCCACACTGAAAGCAAAAAGTGAACCCGCAAGAGCATGTGACGGGCCTCCAGTCCAACCACTGGACACGTATTGCGTTTGTACAGTCAGCAGACGGACACCACCTCATTAATCGATTACACTACAAAAAGGATGAAAACATCAGAATGACGTTCAAAGATATCATAAGCTGATGTACGTTAAATCAAGGGCGTAAATTGTCTGGTAATGTCCAACAATTTACGACCTTGACTCATCCGAAGTACACTCACTTGAACGAAACTATTTGTGATCAAATGCTGGTACTTGAGTCTAACTTTCGGATCTGTGACAAGTTCGGTCACGGTCTTATCGTCTACAAGAATTGGGCAATTATGAGCTGCGCATGCAATAGTTTGCCCCATCCCCTCTTCCATGATTTTCGTGGTCAAATATTCGTTCCAACACATTTTACAAAACCGATGGCCACACTCGAGACCATACATCATCTAGAGAGATCAAAGCAATTCACACATTTATTTATTGAATATATACTTCACGAAGTCAGTCCGAGTATCTAAGTAATCCTCAACTTACTTCAGGGCGTTTCGACAAATAACAGATTTCACATTCCTCTAATCCATTCGCGGAGAGAATAACTGGGGCTTTTCTGGCACTAGGATTAACGATTCTAGCATCCTTAAACAGTTTTTCTTGGTCACCGTCGTAATATGCTTCTAACAGCTTTTCCTTGTCCCACCCAAAATGATTAAGAAGGATTCTCATCGTGGTGGCGGAAAGTTGGAGCACTGTATTAGCCTACAACCACATAAAATCTAAGACATAAACCAATTACTTCTTATAATTTATCATTAAAATTACAAATACTTTACCTCACGGATACTGTCAACCATGTGCTCAACTATGTCCTTAGTGCTCAAGACAGTGAAGGGATACTCATCTTCTGGATTTGGTTCATTTGGGCCTCGATCATCTCTCTCCATCGCAAATTCCACATCCTCCCCGCTGGACTCATTTCCGCTATCTTCGTATTCTTCTGAGGAGTCCATGCTACTCACACTTCTAGCTGCAGGTGAACGCTTTGTGGCTACAACAACAGGCTTAGTTTTCTTGACCGCTTCTTCTTTCGACAAATCGACAGCTGCTGCGATAGCTTCCTCTTCGGCTTGTAAAGCCTCTGCAAGCTCTCGATCGTGTTCTTCGACTGACTTCAACTTCTTGCTTTTGGGCTTGGAGGAAAATTGGAAGTGATCTCTTTTGGTGCCACTGGCTTCTGTTGCCTGAGGTCTTAAGTGTGATGCTACTTCGCTAAATAACTGCCCTCCTCCTCCTCCTGGTACCGTGTTGGAGCTACTCGAAGTACCTTGGCTAGGGTTTGGGGATTCCGAAGACAATGTGGTGGGTGCCGTTGTACGTGTAGATGGTCCTGGCTGAGGTTCGGGCCCAGGGTCCCGGCTGTTGTCACTTCAAAGTGCAAACAAACATTCCATCAATAAACTTTTTCAATACAGCCCAGGTGAAGCAAAAAATATTTCTCAAGGAGAACGGAACAAACATAATACATTACGTCATTATTACACTCTATCTACGCCTAAACAATACACAGTTTAACTGCGACGCACTACAAAAGCACAACTTACATTGTTGACCCTATGGAACTATCGCTGACACGATGATGTCACATAGCAGTGATAGCAGTCTTGGGATACAAACACTCCTCAACAAACGACGATAATTTTATCGCTGCAAATCGACCAGCTATAAGTAAAAACAACT
The DNA here is from genome assembly GCA_034696585.1 of Isotomurus maculatus. Classification (NCBI taxonomy): domain Eukaryota; kingdom Metazoa; phylum Arthropoda; class Collembola; order Entomobryomorpha; family Isotomidae; genus Isotomurus; species Isotomurus maculatus. The sequence continues at coordinate 92,705 of JAQGAC010000007.1, read as the reverse complement.
GAATTTCAGCACCAAATACACAACACCTGCACCTTTCACACTGCCTCCTTTGAAAACCACCAACTTCGAGAACACAACTGGAATCTGAACCATTCAAAATTGGAAAACGAGTTTAATATTCATCGCATCGAGCGATCGAACCCACGTAAACAAGGAGACCTACTTTCCCCAAAACCCAACAAAACTTCTCAACTTCTCAACAGAACTTCTCGAAAGAATCGTCTTGAAATTTCATCGAAGGAACATAAAATGTCACCCACAAAGCCACCTGTGCCAAAGTCTACAGAGAAAGGTCCCTTAACAATGAACCATCTGTGGTATGGTGCCCTTGAGCCTTTTCAATATTAAAGTGAGTCACCCTTCCTCCAACTTTCGAATTGAACTTAAGAGAGAGATGAAGGGCTACTTGGTGGATGGTAGGGGGGTGCGTGGGGTGAGGGGGGTGTGGGGACGAAGGGTACCTGTGGGGGGGAGGAAGTGAATACCTGCGAAGGGAGAAATGACATGTCCTTGAACTGGCAGAGCACAAAGACAGACTGATCAGATGAGAGGAGGACGGATGCTGCGCGCAGAGGCCTCTCCTTCCCATTCGCCACTCTCCCTTCCACCGTTACTCTCCCAATCACCAAAGCATCTTTCCCATGAAAACCACCACTGCCACCAACACAACCTTCACTCTGCATCTTTCATCTTTCCCATCGTTTTAATTCCACTTAATTGCCCAACAAGTGAGTCAACTTTTATGCGTATTTCACTCATGTGTGTGCAATCATCCTTCCTTCCTAATGATGCCAGGCTGGAAGTACAGATGCTCCCAGGCTTTGTTTTAATTGAATCTACGGGAGATGAAATTATAACAAGTTTGGGTGGAGATGCGAATGAGGCAAACGAGTCTGTGATGTGATGATATTATGATGCAAAGCTTGTGAAATAATGTAAATGGATGAAACACCTTTTACTTGATTCATGATTCATTCAATAATGGGTTCATCATTGAAATTGAAGTACGGAGTAATAAATAAGTTAACAAAATAAATTAAGTAATTAACATCGATGGATGATTGCGAACAGAAACATTGATAAAACAAGGCAGTAAAACGAATAAATAGTATAAAAAATATTATGTACTGTAGGATGATTTGTTATCTAGTAGGTTCTTCTATTTGTTGATATGAGCCTTCTTTAACGATTAGTTAATTTGCATTCACGGGGTTCAGAAGGGTTTAATGTTTTTGAATGGAGTTTGATAAGTTAAGAACGTGTTTTCGCAGATCTTTGCAGTAATAATGTTGCGTAAATGAAGCTATCGGATGATCTGTGGAATGAAGGCGAACGCTGTGTGTAATCATCTCATTACCATCTCATTCCAATCTCAATAATAACTTAATCATATAATAACTCCAGAAACCAGAATAGAACTAGCGATAGATTGTCGAAGAGGGATGGATAAAATGTCTGGTCAGAAATTATCATCCAAAGTGAAAGAGGAACTTGCCCCATCGCTTGCCAAATAATAATTGATGGATCCATCAATATTATTATACCTAACCTGCCAAACACTACTGACTACTGACCTATTCCTGTAGGTGCATTCTTTGTCCATGGATGACTGTGTGTCACTAACTTACGAATACATTTTGGTATTAAGCTATAGTCTACTGTCTACTAGTCTTGGTCTTTTTGTCTTTTGTCTTGTCGTTATTGTCAGTATCGTCAATCATGTCAAAATACTTGGAGACGACGTCCATAGACTCATCCATTCCTTTTGCAACCAACTCTTCCTTCCTTTTCTTCTTCGCTTCTGCTCGTTCATGAGCTTTCTTCATTTTGTCGTAATTCCTTCTCAGTTCCTTCTGAATCTGATCGAAGATTTCTGTCTTCTTCTTCATGTCTGCATCAGCAATACCATCCCCATCTGTGTCTTCGTACTCGTCATACTCTTCTGATGATTCTTTCTTTGGCTCAAAGGAAGTAAGCTCAGCCACAGGCTTCATCACGTTCACTTCTCCGCTGTCGATGTCGATGAAAATACCTTTGAGACCGTCGTTGTCATCGTATTCTTCACTGGCATCGTCCTTCTCTGCATCTGTGACTGCGACGTCCTTCTTGTCCACAAAAGAAATGTCGAGACTTCCATCTTTTCTCGAGTCAGCAGTAGTCTTTGACTTCGACACCTTCTTTCTTCGTAGCTTTGGTTTTGTTGAGTTCTGGGCAAACAGAGCTGTGAGTTCTTGGAAAGGCATGTCTTCTCCGATGTGAACTATGGGTTCTTCTTCAGACTTCTCCTTGACTTCTGAAGTAGAGTTAACTATCTTAGGTTTTCCGTTGACTAAAACCAGCTTTGTCTTATGTGTGGGAGGACCCTGCGGCTTTTGTCTTCGAGCAGGCAGAATCTTCAACGGATTCAGGTTTGATGGGTTTGGAAGAATTCCTCTGATGGATGTCAGTCCTCCTTTAATTCCTCCACTTCCACCAATTTGAGACGTTTGGTTGTTTCTCGACTTCTTGGTCAAGAAGCTTTTAATGTAAGACAGAACAGTTGTACTCAAAGATGGAGTTCCGTACTGAGTGGGGAGTTCTTCGTCCGCTTCAGAATCTGCTTCAGGAGTGTCTTTCCTTCGAGTAGCATTCATGTTGGATTTCGACAGTTGAGGAGAATGTGAGTAATTTGGAGGAGGACGCGGTCGAACAGCTTGTCGCATATGGAAGATTTTCTTTTTCTCTGCCTGCAACAACGCTGGATTCATTACGACAGCGTTTCTTCGAACGAAACTGTCTTCCGCCTCGGGATTTCCTTCGACGCTGTGCATACTTGTTTTACTCATTCGAATCGCATCCTTCGTAGAATGACTCAAATTGGTCTTCTTTGCTTCTTTAGGAGAAGCTTCGCTATCGCTGGCCTTCTTGACGAAACTACTGCTGCGAGCTGTGTTATGCCTGTCTTCAAATTGTCTTGCCGAATTCCTAGCATAGAAATTGTCATTTGTTTCAGACATCTCCATCTCATCGTTCGTATCGCTGAATTCATCGAACCGATTTTTCTGTTTATTTCTTCTCTCGATTGGTCTCCTGCTGGGCTTCCGCTTGGGAGGACTTGGATTTACCAGTCTCTTAAAGAGATTCGCAAAGCCAAACAAAGGAGACGAAGGTTTCTTAGGTGTTGTTTCGTGGATCTCACTTCCTTCAGATTCGTGATCGAACTCGTCTTCTCTCTCTCGATGCCGATTGTTATTGTTCTTCCTTTGTGGTCTGTTAGGTCGCTCTCGAGGTCGCTCTCGTGACGAATGTCTTTCCGAACTTTGATGTCTCTCAGTAGAGAATCTCTCACTCTCCCGTCTCCCAACTTCTTCATTTTCATCTTGAGAATACTGGTCAGATGAGTCGCGGAACCTGTGGGGCCTTTCGCTTTCGACCTCCTCCCTGCTTTTGTAAGGTCTCTCCCGACTTCCTCCTGGCCGCTTGTTTTTCTGAGGAGTTCTTCGTCGACCACCCGCTTGTTGTGGCTTTTTTTGAAATGGATTAAATCGGAATGGATTCAGCGTTCTTCGTGGAGGAGATTTCGAAGATTGTGGTCTTCGTCTAGGATTCCCATTTTCATATTCTCTTCTGTGGTCATCCTTAGGCTTATTATTCCGAATTCCACCAGGTTGTCTTCCATTTTCACCCTCCCCGTCAAGCTTTCCATAGTCGTCTCCATGTTTCAACAACATTTTTTCGTAAGTAGTTAGAGTGCTGTGACCTTCGAGGGGATCATCAGACGGCTTTGAGTAGAAAGGCTTGAGGTCTCGAGATTCCGGACTCGATCGCTTCATGAAAGACTTTCTCCTCAACATTTGTAAAGTATCTTGTCGGTTCCAAGCCACCGGAGGAAGGAGAAGTTGTTGAGGAATTCCTGCTGCCTGTGGGCTGCGAGTTTGTGGTGAAGCATTACTACTGACAGGTTTACTCAAATTCCACATGTCTAATAGTGAAAGTGGCTTGTGTGTTGGAGTAAACTTTGACGCTTGTTGGTTTAAGAGAAGCCGTCGGCTGTTGTACTGCTGATTTGCCATTTCATTTTGCATTTGCACTTGCAAGAGTCTTTTGGCAGCTGCAACTTGCTGTTGGAGTTTCTCTGCTCGTGCATGAGTGCTGACGAGATGTTGATTCGGCTCTGCATGACCAACTTTGCTTTTCATCGAAGGAGTTCGGAGCTCGTTTCTGATGGGATCCGTGAATAGCTGTGGTCCAATGTCCCACACTATTTGAGCATCCGCTGCATCTCCAATCCTGTAGCCGAGACCCAGTCGAGTGTCCACACCTGAAATCCAACCACATTGACATTGTATAATTGTTCACTTTCGTTGTCTAAAATGCAGCAGATATGAGCAATCTGCTACCTAAAAAAACTACTAGACCATGGCTACTTGGCTCTAAAGCGTTACGTTCACACACATTTATCTACAAATTGAGGAACAACTTGTTTTACTACAAGCAATCAACAAAAGCTGCATTACTAGTATTATACTACTGCTCTCAATTAATTAAGCCTACAAACTAATAACTGATTTACAAGAAATTGATAATATTATCGTCGATATCGAATGCACATCTTTAGTGTCTTACAACATAAATTGCCAAAATTGCACCACCATCCTGGGGAAAACGACTTCATGTTTGTATGGGAATCGTTATCTGATAACGTCTGGCTGCTGCATAAGTATTTATTAATTGCGGGGTGCTGTGCAGCACAGTGCTGGTTTGGGTAATGTTCAGTGATGTGCAGAAAGTGCAATTTATGGTGCAAAATAACAGAAAGATATGCCTTACCCTTACCGCGGACCCTGGGCTTTCCTCCAAACGCACTTCCGCCCAGGAAGTTGGACATGGTGGATACCAAAGAGGACCCTAGTGATCCAACAGTGGAAAGCAGTCCCAGTCCTGGAATAGTGGGAGTCTGTTGACCAGCGAAGATGTTTCCAAGATTGAAAGCTTGGCCTTGTGGTTGACTCGCAGCACCGAATAAACTCGTCAAGGAGTTGGCTTGTGCTTGTGGCTGTTGTTGGTTTCCCAGGAGTGAAGCCAGGAAGTTGTTCTGCTGCTGTTGCTGTTGTTGTGATTGAGCAGCGTTGGTCTGGCCGAAGTTGAAAAGAGAGTTGGATTGTTGTTGGGGCTGATTGAGACTTCCAAGTGTTCCCAAAAGACTCAAGAGTCCGGCTACTTGATTACTGGACGCTGCATCCATATTTGCATTTGTGTTTTGAAAGTTTTGGAGGTTAGGATTTCCAGGATTTCCATTTCCAAGGGCTCCAGATTGCTTCAGCAGTTCAGCAAATGCTGCTGCAGCTTCTGCTTCGGACTGTGGCTTATTGTTGCCTGGAATTTGTCTGGTGGCAACGTTGGAACCTGCAGCTCCTAATCCTAAAAGAGCAGCTGCCGCTGGATTTGCTTGGGCATTAGCTCCCCCAAATAAGGAATTCAGCAAAGCAAGAGACTGGAGAGCCGCAACGGGATCATTCGTCTTGGGAGCCTCTGGATTTCCAGCTGCAGGAAAAGTCTCGGTCGAGTTTACAGGTGAACCGAGACTTTTTAATAAATCATGAAGATCTGGAGTGGGTCTCACTTCCGCCTGGGTTGGTTGGGGAACTGGAGGTGCTGCAGACTGAAGACCACCACTTCCAGCCTCAGTGTCTGTGTTATTATCCCCCAAGCTTTTAAGAAGCGAGTTAAATAGAGAAAGCTGATTGACAAGGTCTTGCTGGGAAGGAGCAGCGATCTCTTTCAAACTATCTACATTCGTATCTGCTCGCTTGATAATACTCGACTCACTCAATGTTTCCGGGTCAGCTTCGGAGGTCGTTGTAGCCGTTGTGGAAACTGGCTTTGGTGTCTCAGTCGTCGTTGTAGTTGTAGTAGAAGCTTCGGTTGTTGTTGTAGTACTCGTAGTTGTGGTTGACCTGGGTCTTTTAATCAACATCTTCTCAGGAAAGTTGGGAGCTATTTTTATGACTTCTGTAGTTGTCACAGCAGGAGAAGTTGCGGTTGCTTCGTGAGTGGAGGAAGCAGCTCCATTTAAATCATTCGTGTTTAGTTCCAAGTCCTCCAAAAGGATTTCTGGATTAACACGAGGCTCATTATAAATGGTGACTTCTGGTTCGTTGTCATCCAATAAGGACAGCAAGTGGTGTAAATCTGCGTTAGAGAGAAGTTCTCCATCATCTGGACTAGGCTGGGGATTTGGTGATCCCGAACAGACTGTGACCCCAATGACTGTTGAAACCACAATATGTCATATTTACTCGTCAATTTTTGACTTGGCATTCTCCTTGCAAGCGGAGGTTTTATTCACCAGCTTCTACAGATCCGAAAGTTGGTCAGACATGAGGCACAAAAACCAACGTTAAACTTCATTGAAAGCTTAATGAACAAAAAGCTTACGAGAGATGGTTACTCTCTGCCATTTTAAGTAATTCGTATCCTGTTTCTCACGCTTTAAAATCGGAATTTAATTTTTTGATAGTAAATTGCAAGTGAAATCGTAGTGACAATAAAGCATCGTCAGAAATTATGTGAACTCGGGATATAAAAATGATTTTGGATTACAGACGGATGTACTTTCTAAAATTCAAGTGATACGTACTCATTCATTCAACATTAATGAGTTATGACGATTGTAAAGTCAAATAGAAAGGATATTCTTAACCGTGAGAAATGTTTCAGTTCCTAGCATCGGATTAAACTACAGTTTAACACGGGCTTCGTGTAAAGTTTGATAATTCATTTGCATGCAACGTATCTTCCTCTTTGTAACTGTAATCAAATGAGTTACTTAATGTTTTTCTGTGCATTTTTGCATGCGTGATGATAAAACAATGAATACTCAATCAATTACGTCAGTCTGACCAACAATGGAAATGTTATATCATTTTAAACGATTAGCTATTAAATAATTGTAGTATTTTTCAAAACTTACCTATTATTAGTGTGAAGGAGATGGTAGAATGCCTCTGGACAAGCTTCTTCATTGTGGTTAATTACTTCAAGTCTGGAGTTTGTACTTTCATGTCCGTTTGTAACTGTTGCTATTAAATTGTCGCTGATTTGTCCAAGTGTTTTATTACCTTATAGTCTCTATATAATTATTCCTACTGAGCGAATGATACTTGCTCAAAGGACTTGGTCAAAAGAATAGCGTGCTTTGGAATTTCGCACTGAGAGAGTAGAGAATGAAAGTTTTAGTTTGCTGATATGAAGATAGTCTTTCGTCAGGTCAGCTCTCGACTTAGTTGTCTCAAGTCTCAAGTGAAGATTTAGATTAGTTTGTCAGTAACTTAGATGCACAGACAATAGAATGAAAGATTGGAGGTATACGAAAATCTTGTTAGTACGGTGATGCACACTGGTTGAAATGAATACGTCAGTCTTAAGTCTCCGTTTAATCTTTCGTCGTAAGGAATGAAATCATATGCAGTCCTGTACAAAATGTCTTAAGGGGCATGTCATACTGTGCCACGAGAGTATCAAGAGTCGTAGAAATCAAGGTCGCTATTGCGGTCAGGTCACTCTCACCTTTACCAAGTCGTCAGGTGAGTTTTGTCAGTCTCAGTAGCGTTACTATCACTTTCTATTCATGAATTGGTAAACAGTAAACAGGATTGTCGATTTAGAATTTGAGTCAGACTTAAGCTTTGCTGCTAATGGTAGGTTTAAATTCTCATTACAGATCGTAAGATTAATATGTACTGCGTTTAAAGTCAGGAGGGACTAAGGTTCTTTGATTGTATGGTTAGTTGGTTTAGGTACAGTAGTCACGTAAGCTTCAGTCACAGTCACAAAAACATGCCGTCTAGAAGTCAGAAGTCAGTTTGTGTCGAAAGTCACACTACAAGTTGTACAAGTTCTATTTGTCCAAACTATTAATAGTACTGTAATTACAGTTGTTGGGAAATGTCAGAAAGTCAACAGTTTGTCCGAGTAGCAGTTTTTGTAAGGAAGGTAGTTTTACGTAAGTTATGTCAAGGCAGGTTGAGCGAGGAGATGTACAAATGAGTCACATGTAATTCCAGTTATTGTCAATGTCAACGGTACAAGTCAGCAAGTCATAATAGTCTTTTAGTCGTAAGTCATGTTCATGTGTGTCAATGTGTCAATCTGCGATGTCTACGCTTTGAGGAATACAGTCCAGTCTTTGGGGCATTGTAAAAGCCCGTCACACTAAAAGTCGTAAGTCAGATGAAGCTGTGGATCCGAAGCTGTCAAGCAGTAATAGATATCAGAGGTCAGAAGGTACTGAACGTAGTAATATTGTCACTAGCGTCACGTACAACTGTACAGGTCACCACTTCAGTAAAAGTTCTTCTCCGTAAAAGTCAAGAAATCAATATATTTGTCTTTGTAAAGGGAAGTCTTAAACCTGAGATATATGAATTTGTGTGAGAATGGTAGACTAGGAGGGCACACGGCACACGCAATGCCTCGAGTGGCCAAAAAAGTACAAGAAGTATGGATGTCCGCTTAGAGTCGAGGTCTGTGACAGAATGAATCTAAGAATGGACTTGCAGCGATCCAAGAGGAACTCTCATATGCATCAACCTCATAAAGAGAAATTTTCTATCTACTTAACAAACTCTGCAAATTAAAACATCTTTACGAGCAAATCAAATACACCAACGACTCTCATCATGCAATGCCAGCGTAGAGTTTTTTTCTCATCGAAGCTTGAAATAAAACAAGTGAAAACAGACAAAAGGGTTGAGCCTCGTGTCCTTTTATCCTTTTGCACACAAATTCACATCCACATCCCCACACACACAGGAACTCACCTCACCCTACTAATCATTTATTTGAAGTGTGAGATCGCAAGAAAGCGAAGTCTTTGAATGAACAACCTTTGCTGCCTATTCATAGTTGAGTGTTGAGTCATCTTTCCTCTTTCATAAAATACGATGAAAATAATCGACGTGAAAACTAATAGAAAAAATCGATCTTATGCAAATCAGTAGTAAAAAAGACGGGAAATTCTTCATTGGTTTTTTCTCTCATCCGCATTCAAGGTGATAATAAAATAGATTTTCTATATTGAGTTTTGAGTGGGCGAATGTACTTTTTTTTTAGTAGCTGCAGCAAACAGATTCAAGATCAGAATGTGCAGAGGGAGAGATGATGCTACCCAAGTGAACTTCCTACCTGAGTTCCTCCTTCTAATAACAAGAAGTAGTTTAAACGCAAGTTTAAATTCAGCAGTGAAGAAGACACAGGTACACATTTGCTTATTTAGTAAAAGCAGCCAGGTAAGGCAGAAGTGGGTCAGTGTGTTTCTCGCATCTTCCATTCCTACCGCACACACATCCATCGAATGATCTCTATTCCCATAATTAGTATCAAGACGAAGCATAATCTCAACTTTAATCTTACTTCCTTCCATCATTCGTCATGAACAATAATGGAAGAAATACCTCGCCCACTTAGCGCGTTAATGTCTTCTTCACGCATTTTTACTCACCACCAACATCACCGTTACTCTTCATAATATTCTCTTCATCAATTTTATAGATGCTAACATAACATTTCACCTCACCATGCATCGTGAAATGTGTTCTGCTACTTCCATAAGCTTTCAAGAACTGTAATTCACTTAGTTAGTTTACGGACTATTTTTTGCTCTAATTTTGTTTACGAACTTATTAACTTATGTATAACATTCTACTTAATTCATTTTAACTTGAGTTCACTTCGAAAGCTACAGCTCCACGTGCTTTGCAAAATATCTAACATGATGCTACAAACATGGAAAAGATCTTTATTGATTTCTAACAGCCTACTCATAAAAGTACTAATTAGCACAAAAAATTTACGATCATAAAGCACAAGACTCAATAGGTTTGGTTTGCCGTGAAAAACTCGTTAATGAGATGCATGCATCAGCTAACCTAATGAAATAACCTTACTAAAAATAGAAATTTAAAAAAGGAAAGTTACGAATTAATTAACTATTATTATAGCAGCAATGAAACCTGCGATTATTTGGTAATTTTGTCAACCTTCTGTGGGAGTAAGTTCCTTATTTAATAATATTTATGGCTCATTTAGACGAATTTCTAATGTCATTCTATGTTCTATGGAAAACCGTGAATAAAGTCACATAGGCGCACGTAATCTACCTTTCAGTCTGTCAAGTCATTCCACCTGCAGAAACTACCTGACATCTTTTTCAGTCCTAATCATCTTCCCAAGATTTCTATCTTTCGATTATCATTCTATATCATCATAACATTCGATGAAACGATAAAAAGTGCAGATTAACATGGCAATCTTGTCTCTTAGATTTGTTTTTTAAAATAAAGTAAAAGCGAGCAGTAGAAAGCTTAGTGATTGATTTGTGATAAGCCTCCTGTCTCTAAATGATAAAAATAGCCATATTTACAAAAATAAAACTTATTCTATTACGTATTCTATTATTACTGCTGACTGCTTCAATAGTGTAAATAGATGTGAGATTGTATTTCGCGTCTATTACGAAGAATACAAAAGAAACAAAAGCAGTTAGTGACTTTTACTGCATTTGTATTACAACCGTCTCATACCTAAATTATCCTTTTTGTGCTGGTGCTAATCTAGTTGCATGAGTTTTATTGCGAATGTGATGCGATTGTGAATGTGGTTTCTGCTCGTTGTGGTTCAAGACGCTCGTGTTCATACTGCGGAATGTCATTTATAAGCACCTGTACTTAAATCCACATGAGGCATCCAGCCGAAAACACTTGTGTCATCTGAAACTTTTCCCTTTCTGGCAGAGTGCGATAACAAAAAGCACTCTCTCTTTTTTATCATAACTGAAGTGCGTACAAAAGTGACAATGAGTCACACACACAGTCTGAATGATGATCATCCGTAGATCTTTGAGATGCTACGCTCAACATAACCACACACACAATACGCAAAAGACACCCTTCACTTTCATAATTTGGTGATAGTAAACTTAACATGACATATTATTATTATTTCTTTGTCGAGGGACACAATAGGTGACTGACAAATGATGCGTTTGCTTCTGATGTTACGTCTTACTTTAATATCATTACATAGTTCGTTAAGATGTTATTCAGTAAGGGCAACGACTTCACTTCCATTGGAAAGCCCATGGAAAAGACGACTCACGTGTTAGTAATCGATGTAATTACACGATTACTAATCAACAAACGCTGAGGGTGGTACAGGGTGATCAGTTGGCAGTCAAGATTAATGGAAAAATTTTCTAACGATTCAATCGAGAAGTTGTGAACAAGCTATTTCACCCTACAAAATCAAAGCAGTCTGCAATAAGAGAATGAAATTGTGATTATTTCAATGATTTTCATCTAAGATCTAGATGAACTTTAGTTTGGGCAGCGATGCATTCGTAGCGCCTCGAATCCATTTCTAATTTGCAAGTATTACGGTTGAGTTAGATAATCTTTGAGTATTACTTAATGATCGTAATGTTATTATTTATAAATAGTAGAAACTTAACCATTTTTCCTCTTTATCACGAAACTAAATCTACAAAAACTATTTTCTACCCGATCTGTGGAGTGAACTGAAACGCCTTACAAACACAACCACCACCAAAGCTTTCAACTCTGCTGTCTGAGCTGTCTGTTACAATCTGAGCTTTACATGTTCAATGATTCAGGTACAATTACATGCGCAAATTAGGAAACAGAATCACGTATTGTTCACTGCAAACTTGAACTTGAACCACATAACTCTCTCGAGTTACCAAAACAAAAGTAAAAGCGAAAACCGCATTTACAAAAACAACACGGATGATGTTTACAAATGACATAAAAGAGCTGCTGAGTTTTTGTCTTTTGTTGTCGTTTCTGTTCTTGCTTGTTATCTTTAATGAGACTGAGTCTGATTCTTAAGCAACAAACCTACTGAGAAAGCACACACTTAATCTATTATTCACCTATTAAGCAAGCTAAGATGTAAGAAACAGAGATAAGAGAACAACCGAAGTGCACTAATCATTGCATCCCTCTTGTGAGACCTTTTTCAAGTGTCGCAGTGTATTGACGTGGACTTTGGCAAGTAGATTTCATTATTTTCTAGGTCAAGTGAAAGTATTTTACGGATTTTTTGGCAAACTTTAAATGAATTTTGGTGATGCACAAAGCGTAGGATGATGCCTTCCTGTGATTTACAACGAATACTGCTATCACAGTTCTTCCACGTATGATATTGATCTCACACTGCATTCTCATGCTGTCTCGCAGTAATATGCAACTAACATTCTCTTGAATTAAGGGATTGTTGATGCAAAATATATCCTTGTACTTGATTTCATCACCTACTGGAGTTAATACAACTTGTGTTGCAGCAGAACCTCTTATTAGGACGGACACAACAGACACAGACCTTGCTCAAATCAACTCACGATTATTGGTATTCATTATCTGGTTCAACACTTCACGCTACTTCTTGTCTAAGATATGATGAGTACATCGATAAGGAATCCACCGATTGTTTACAGCAGTTGTTGCATCCTGCATGCAGTATACACTTCAAGAATATGTGGATCGGAAGTTGTACTAACCTCATGGTTGTTGTTTTCTTAGGAGAAATGTGGCTCACAAAAGTGTTGTATCGAAATAGCTGGAAGATCGGAGTTTTCCCCGAAGCATCATGTAATTTGTTCAATGAAGGACCCGAACTTCTACCAGTTCCCTGTGGACATCACCGCGTACAGCGTACAAACTTCTACATGGAGATGAATTGTCAGTGTAGTAAACATCATTCCATATTCTCATTAAGCTGAAGGTGATTCGTAGAGTGTCTTACCAAAATAAGAATTACTGTTAATTTAGAGGAATCACTAAACGGTCAAGGATCTTACTACCTAAGCCCGTTCCGATCCCGAGCTTAATTTTAATTTGATGAAAGCTAAGCTTTCATATTAGATTGGATGTCACATATTTTATCATTCTACATTCGAGTTGTTTGACTGATCAACCCATTTACCGTAGTTTATAGCAACACTGGGTTTCATCGTAAGAAGTCACATAATATTTGAGATGTTGCGATGATAATCGATGAATGAAGACAGGTATTCTTCGTATGTGAGAAGAATGATCTTGAGACATGAGAATGGTGTTGGCTACCCGTTATTTCCCATCTAAACCAGTTTTCCGTAGAATGATTAAGATAAGTCTGGTAGAGAGTTAATGCTCAGGATGTATTGAAGTGGAGCTACAGAAGCACTTCACACGCCTGGGTAGAATTTAATACGAACTTGTCGGGAATTGAAGTAAAAATGAGGATGCAATTAGGCTGAGGGTAGCAGTGTAACCTTTAACTGTTTATCTTCGCGTATGTTTATGTGTGTTACGTACAATAAATCACGGAGTGTAAACAGTTTAAACAAAGCCAATTAGTATCTCACGGGTATTGCTTTCATAATGTGAATGAACCTTATATATACAAATAGGTGTGCGTGGTTTATTGCAATGCAATATGCGTTAAAAGTCCTATTCAGCTCTGATAATCTGACACTGACACGACGCTCCTCTCATCCGTTAATCGCACAAACAAAGGTTTACAATCACTACGCATTGCATAATTGATCGTAAGAGTAGATGAGGGTGGTTAATCGAGTTTCTAATAAAAATGCTACAACTCCCGTTTCATACAACTGGTAAAATAATTGTGGTCATGCACCTTGATTTACTGTCTGACTGACTAATTTCTAAACCCACTTGCAACAAGCAATACACAATAAGCAATACACACGCAGCAGCCTGATAGCCACACTCATTACATAATGCTTAGCTTACGAGTTGCGAGTTGTAGAACATACACACACGTAACAATAAAATTGGGAATTGCTCTACTCACACAAGAGCAGACAGACTTGATAGATTTCCAAAAATATAAACTTAATAGTGTGTACTAACATTAAAGTACATAACCTGTGCTAATCTAGTTTAAGTAATAAAGTCTTCTAGTATCTTCTCCTGTAGAGTTATCATCACCAGATTTCCGGCAAAGAAGATTTCTTCAAGGAAATCTCTAAAACTTGCGATCTCAAAGGAACCACATTTTTGGCTGGGAATTCGGATGTATCAAAACATTTCCGTAATTTTCCTCGTGCAGCAGATTCGCTACGGGAATTACTAACTTGTTCATCTCACTTTTGAGAGGTGTGTGTGTCTGTGTGCATCCAGTCTGCTTGCGAGTTATACGAGTGACATGAGAAAGTGCTCATTAACATTCTTCCAGTGGCCTACTACCTAATTTAGTCATTAACATTTATATAAGTTTTCTGCTGGTGGGAAGCAAAGACTTTCACGTATGTAAGCTAAACGTGAGTATGTAATTCGAGAACCAAAAGTCCACCGGAGAAATATAATAGCACACACCTGTTCCAACGTGCGTCTGTGCATCTTCTTTAACAAACGTGTTGATAATAAGCGTGTGCATTATATTGTTTACACAGGGAGAAATTGTCCAACAAAGTGCTTAATGATAACAGTCAACACAGCGCATAATATTACTAACGAACTGAATGAACTATTTTTTCTCTCTCTCCAGACCTGGTAGCATCATAGAATCAACACATCGACTTATTCAGATCGCGTCTCCACCCCCAACAATAATAATAATAGTTCCGCGGATTGTGATAGACAGAAGTAGACTGCAAGCAGAATATTTAACTAATCCAATTCCATGTTTGAGTAGAGGCAGTCACTGACAATATTATTATTAGCCATCCAAATATTCGTAGCAAACGAGAAGCTCCATTGCGATGGGATCGCAATGTGTGGAAGTCGTATAAATTCATAAACAAAACACTACGAATGGAAAGCTAATAATTGTTTCCGCACTGGAATACATTTTACCACTTGATAGGTTTCCAATATTCCATTGTACATCGGAATTTGAACGGAAAGCCAGTGGAATCTTTAACCTCGTTCGAGTCTCCCCGTGAGTTATATGGTTGCTTCTCAAATACGCAAGTCTTTCCCTGACTTCCGTTTACCTCTCTGGAGAAAATTCCAGTGGAGGAGCTTTGGTTGCTGGAGTTAGTCGAAGAGAAAGTCTCACCTACCAAAGAAACTCCGGGTGATCTCGTCTAGTGAAGAGGTGCATAATATCTTTGTGGTGCTTTCTCTGCTGGGGGTATTCTGAGATTTCACACAAGTTTTGTTCTCGTTATTCGACTACTAAATCAAATTAGTGAACTAATACCAAAGACTTTTGCCCAAATGTGAAATATATAGTTTCTTAACTATAAAGTGTAACACGAGTATGTTCACGAGTGGCTACACGAAGCCGGAACTTCTGGAATCATTGTCGTCAGAATCATCAGAATTGGGATATATTTCATCAAAGGCTTGACTATAGAAGAACGGAATACGAATAAATTAAAGGAACTACCTACTGGTTAGAGGTTACGGTAAGTCAAATATAAATGACTAAGTGTTTTCTAATACAATTATTGGTAAAAATATCGTAGAAATAATTTCCTACAAATAACATACGCTGAGTGTTTGCAAGTGGCATATTATGCTATCTGGTCAGCAACACATTTATTAGCCAATTTATTGTACAAGTTCAATAGAAATTAGTTATTAATGGTTGCCTGCATGGGCAGTAGTGCCTGTTGGGAGGAATGCCACCATTCGTGTTCATTTAGGGTGTACACTCATTTCATGCGGTTACGCTGGATGATTATTTGATCATCAATTGCTTTACTTCATGGCAAAAACATGTTTAAATATTGAAATATACACACACGTAAGTTAACCTACCTTCAACCAACTAATCACTTGTTGCGAGTTTAAATGAAATCGAACAATTAACAGGAAGATATTGATGGAAAAACCACAATCATTCCATTTCAAAGTACAAAAGGACATGCACTCCCTCTTTAGAATTTAAAACTGATTCAGGTAGAATTTTGTACATAACGAAGGTCACTTTTGATAGTTTAAATAAACTAACTAAGCCATGTTTGAGACATACTCAATAGCGTTGAATTTGAAGCAAGCTCACAAGCTACGTGATTTACTGCGATTCCTCAGTCTCATTAAAAATTGTTAAGTGCTAAATTCTGCGGATAAAAGTCGCATAATATATTGCTGCTCAAGCACAAAACATATTTGCATGTTCTGATGTGTGTGGCGCAGGTTGTAGTTCACAATCCCACGTTCTATTCAAGAGAAAGCAAAAGAACGTGATTACGTTATGAAAGCAATTACTGGAAATGGTTAAAGGAGCTGCTCTTCAGACTACGTTCATTGCTTTAAGCACGCTTGGATGAAACATCTCATACATTGCGTACTTCAATAAGAAACTTACTTAGCTTCCATGATTCATTCATTAGTTTTGCATCATGCATGCAACCAAGGCCTTTAAGCAACGTTAGCACAGGAACGTGACTTTATTCAGAAGAAAGTGTAGCTGTGTTTTACAATGTAATAATGTAATAGTAATAACGTGAGCAAGTCAAGGCAAAGCACGTCAGTCGAGTGTTTGTATCACATTTTGCTCCGTCTACATTCATCATCATTACACAAGTTTAATCAACTCTTCTATCCAACCTTTATTGTTTATAATTGAATCTGAACTTCTGTTGATAGGAGCTTTGAAGTTTTTTCCTCTTTCATATTTATTATTGATCACTGACGAATCAAACAGATCATTTTGATTGAACAGAACTTTCTAATTCTCCGAACATGTTGTTGATTAAGATTTAAGAAGCAGTAGGGAAAAAACAGAGCATCCTTCAGTACATCCCTATCCTGAACAGTTAATACTTTTATGTCTTTAAGAGATAAATTTCCAAAGTCAAACAATTCCATAGCCGGGAGATGACCAACTTTCACCAGAGCAATCAAAGTTGTTTCAAGCGTAAAATGAGTAATATTTTGTGGAAATAAAGTTGTAGAGTAGTAGAGTATGCATTCTACAGTGCATGAAATATCAATAGGGGCTCCCATGAGGTTCTTTCACCTTTACCCTACATTGCTTAAGCTCAGTAAACACTATGCATATCCCATAATTTGGGGATATCCGGCATTATGATGGAGAATGCTACATTCAGATCTCAAGCTTACGCCTCCATGCAACTTTTGCATGAACGAGAACGCTACTTGAATCGCATCCTTTACATTTTATTAGAAAATACACACGGCATATGAAATGAAGTGAAAGCCAATCTTTTATTATTAAAGTCCTTTCTCAGCCCCAACATACGATCTCATGCATAATGCGTCAGTTTCCAATTCTGTACAAAATTAAAAATATTATTGGAAAACTTATATTTTTATTCCTGCCATAGAAAAACCTACTTACTGACAATATAGCCGAAAAAGTTTTTGAGAATTCTTTCTTACTGCCTGCTAATGGCTTAGCTATCCGCCTTTTCTACCATAAAAGAAATAGAATGGCCCACTTATTGTAAAATCTTTCTCATTTGTATGCCTATGTGTCTCTACTCCATTTATAAAAGTCATATATTACACTCTTCAAAGAACATTTAAGTGGCAGGTGAAAGTATTCAGTCGCAAAGCCCTTTCGTACAGGTCGTAACAGTCGTAAGGAAGGAGGGACTTGACTTCCACTTTTCTTGTCAGGTCTGCTTTACTTTCCATTAAAGTCATGTGGAGTGTGGAGAGCTTTGCGATGCGTAAAAGGAAAAACACAGATATACGGGAAATATTATTGTTTTCGTGGAGAAAGGTTCCAGGCAGACGGACTTAATGTTTCGGGAGGAAATACTCCTCCGCATGAGGTTGAGGAAAGCTAATCATGCGAATAAATTAAGACAGGTATTCGTAGTCAGTTGGCAGCTTGAGGTCATTTGGGCGATAATAATTCCACAGAATTCTTCGTTTTGGCTCTGCACCAAATTCCCTCAACACTTCCGTAATTTGGAAAGTTAGAACTGATATCTCTTGTGATATATTGAGAAAACCGTGTGTAACCGCCACCTTTTTCTGCTGAACAATGAATCTGTTTGACATGTGAAAATCCTTCTAAAATTCTTGAAATCAACTGTAACCTCATCTGGTGTATCTTTTACAGTAAGAAGAAGAGCAGCCAATTCGGAGAATCGTTGCTTAATACCACCAGGGAATATTCCCTACGTAGAGGTGGGTGTATTTCTCGGAAAAGGAAACAATGACAAAGGCTGAGCTACCTGGATTTGGAAACATGCAGGTCCTCACATATTCGGAGAAACTATTACTTTCATCGGTTGGAGTTTTTGCCATCTCTCTCACAGTCATAGTCATTTTTTGTGTCGTGAGAAAAAGCTGCTGGCTCCATAAAGCAATTTGGGACGATGGTAAGCACACACCGTTCACTCACTCTTTCTCTCTTGTTCATACAGACTCGGCAAATTCAATCATATTATGTCACAACCTGTCAGGTGGAAGTTAAACTATATGCTTACTCTGTAAATTTCAGACAAAAAGAAAAAGCCGAAGATGAATGACATCATTTGTATAAGATATCCCCCGGACATTTATCCAACCTCCCTGGGGATCTACAGAGAAAGTAAGCAAAAATAAATCCACAACTTTTCCATTTAAAACAACTTTAAAACCTGCAATTCCAAAACCACTTTGCCTTTCTTCGTGATTATGTATGCATTTAAAACGAACATCAATATTCCTCAAGCTTTACATAACGAGTTCTGTGATGACAGGCCGTATAAATAGGCAATACAGAAGCAGCCTCGCATGAATACAATTTCATCTGTGAGAAGATAGATTACCATCGTCCATGCTACAGGCAAAGTACATAAAATCTATAGGACATTGAAGCATTCATCACTTAGTGTATAAAGTCTGTCTCACACTTCGAGCAAAGTAATTTTCGCAAAGTAATCTTTTGCTTCGATTCGAAGATTGATGGAGGTTGTCTTGTAGAGGCCAATTGGTGTGCTATGAATGTGAATGCATGACAGATTTCACGTTGACAAGGCGAGATTGTTTGTGTACTTAGCAGCAACAGATTGCGTCTCTCAAGAACCGCACAAAATACACGTAAACAAAATTTTCAGCTCTCCCTTTACATCTCTCAGACATTTGACATGATAATGTTAACAGAAATAAACAACAGAAGTGTCCTATCGCCGGTGCTTTTACTTCCTCAAAGCACCAGAAGTAAATAAAGTAGAATCGGAGAACTTACGCGATACGATTTTCTCACGAGTCGAGTCTTAACTTTTCGTTAACTTCCTTCTTTCGGCCAAGAAAAGCAATAAAAGTCGCCTTGTCACGAACTATTGAATGAAGCTGTGAGTGAGCTGAGTAGGTCAGGTACATTATTTTCGGTGCATAGCGTGAATCCTACATTCTACACCCCCATTTGTTACAATAATATATCCAATCTAGGACATCCGATGCTCGTACTCTTCATTGAAAGTGCATTGATCAAACTATTATACATATATATCGATAAATAGGGTCAGTCAGCACCGTGGAGTAAAGCGTTCCCAATTAATCTATAATAGAGATAGAGAATACATAGAGTCTCGGAACCAATTACCGAGAACACTTAATTCGATATAATTAATGAGTAATGACGAAATGATGTGGGAAATGCCCTTCAACCACATGAGAGTAACACGGAGTGGATGAATGAGCAACTGTTTTCTTTAACTTTGATGTGAGTGTTGAATTGCTTCAGAGAGTAATTTGTGCTTTCACATGCAGAAATGAAAGTTCTCACTCGCAACTAATTAGTTTCACTGAGTGTGCAAACTGCAAGGCCAATTATTCTGTGGAATGAGCAAATATTGCTCCATGGCCTGTGTGTACTTTGTACCTTTCATAAAACTGTGTACTTTTGTATTTCAGATTTAATTCGAAGTCCTGAGGAGGAATTGGCCCGTCTCTTTGGCACACCTGCCAACAAGAGAGACTCGACGTACAGTTCAATGTCTGAAACCAGCAGTGGATATGAAATTACGAGTGGATCGAATACAACTACAGTGAGCTCTCCAATTACCGCAACAGTTGTTTCAACACCGGAGTCTCCGGAGCATACAGCAATTAGTCCAAGTTCGAGTAATGGGCAATCAAGTGTCAATCCCGTACCCATTCCTCATCCTCATGATAGACGAATGTCATTATCACAATTACAGCAGAGCTCCATTCTAACTTCCAAACATAATTACCCCATTCCTCTCCCTCACGCGGCATACACCTTAACAAGAACGACTAACAAAGCAGCAGCAGCAGCAATCGCTGCCGAAGCTGCTATTGCTGCCAACCAAAGATTCTCCATTCAGAATGCCAGCATGTCACTTAATCCTTCCGGAGCACGACAACCGTTCTTCACCTTTATTTTGAAATATGAAGAGGACAATGGACTCGTCATTATTGAATTCATCGTAAGTTGTTAATTAAGCTTTATTGCCTCATTGCCTGTGTGTATTTCCACTTACTTCCCACTTCCAATTTCGGACAAACTCCTCTTTTTTCAAGGAAGCTAGTTCTGCGATGCCTTTTTAGTAAGTAGGCTCATACATATTGCATGCCCGTTGGAGACCAAGGAAGGAATAAAGTACACAGGAAGGCGGAAGAAGTTCTTTGGTTACATCACATCCATCACTTTAAGTTCCAGTTCATTTCTTTCGTACAAACGGAACGGAGGAAAAAAGGCATGAGAATAAGTAATATCACAATATTGTGAAAGCAGTAGGTCTCTCCTTTATGTGCATACAAAACTGTTAAAGCGAAGAAATAAGGTTAATCGATACGTGTGAGACGGTTCGGAGAAAGCGGAAGCCCTGCAAATTCAGAATAGCTCAATGGCGATGGCGACATGGAAAAGATGGCTAGCCAGACAGTACAATTTGTCTGTAAATGTACAAGGAGACATTTACACGTAGAGACGATAAATGAACTTTCGATTCATCACGAATAGAAGGAGATTGTAGATTGAACAAGGGTAGTTCGTTTTGCACAATAAAAGTAATTCCAGCCCAGTCATCTTTCCTTAGCTCGGATTGGGTCGTAATAATCATTATTGACTAAGGATATGGACTTTACCTCGTTAGTGTTTAGACTAACTTTCTCAGGCCTCTCACAACGTATCTGAACTGTGATTAAGTAAAAGTTGGTCCAAATCTTTGAGAGGTTTCGTGTAAAGAAGTCCAAAGACTAATCGGAAGGCAGAGAAATTCGAAGCACTACAGCAGCAGTGCCGACTGAGGTTTTTGTGGAAGGAGAAAGTTGAGAAAATAAACTTTAGTTTTCTCAAGACATCTCAATTTTACGCTTTGCAGCTTCGATACCCACCAAGCTACTCTTTTGTGTGTCTCAATATTCTGATCACAGAATTCTTATACAGCAGTATCATATCTCCAAATAATGCAAGTTGCAAGCTCACCAGCATTTTATAGCTCAAACCAGTCAAGCCTACTTTAAATTAATATAGCCGTTGCATTATGCAATCGTACCTAAACAAAAACTGTGAGAAACTAAGCAGAAGGAGGAGTATAGCTTTTAGCAATTCAAAATGAGCATTTGGGATTTGAATGAGATCAAGTTCCAAGGTTGAAAGGTGGCATTATTAATTAGCATTAATTTCTTCAGGCCTACTCCCACGCTACAAAAGTGGAGAAGGGAGGCGAAGGAAAGTACAAAGGTTCTTTTGATCATAACAACTCAATGGATTATAATGAGCTGATGCAGGTTAGCCTACAAAGGAGTCTTTCGAATCTTTCCTCGTAAGTTTAATCCGATAGTAGGACAACCCGGACATAAAGATCGTCTTCTGCCGATTATTCACATTCTGTTGAATCAGCTTCGTACAAGAATAGGCAATAAATCTTTCCGGTATACAGCAGGTGGTTTCCGCTTCATTATTTGCATGGTTAGATCACAAAGGAATATAAATAGTACATGGCATTACTATGCAGGATGTGTTCAGAAGGCTTAAAGGAGATTAGTCCCTTAAATGGAACAATTCATAAGTACCATACAAAGTCCAATAATCATAATGAGAAGAACGTAATCATTTACCACGTAACAAACTCCGAAAAACACAGGCTGCAGAAGACGTTGGTATTTACGTGTTGAAGAGTAAAAGAGAGATGGAAAGAAGTAGTCGTATTTATATGAAATGTGGAAAGATGAAAGGTTGCCATTACGATGAGGATAAGTGAGTAGGTGTTCTCCTACGTGGTGGTCCTTAGAGAGTTTTCTCAAGGGGAAATAATCCCAAGTAATATCATTAAAAGTGCCTTTCATCTAAAATGTCATGGGTGAAGTATAAAAGTAACTTCTTTTGCTTTGCTGTATTGATACTTTAGATGACGTGTCTATGAATTCTAGGTTTATTATCTATCATTGGCATGATTACAGGTGTCACATATCTTTCACCTTAAGAGTCTCAACAGTCTCAAGTCAAGATTCGATGTGATTCTAGACCAGCTCAATTTCATTTGCTAATCTCCTATCATATTCATTATTTCCTCCGTCAGACTTTTAGTTGTGTGATTACTAGTAATTGAGTCTATACAATTTTATTATCTTTGAGTATTATTATACTCAAAGGTAACGCGGTAGGCGTTGAGATGAGAAGTGCTGTGGGCAGGATCAATCAGTTGACTTGACTGCCTCAAGACATGACCTTAATAATAACATTACGTAACAAGCATTTTGACGTCAACTAATATTATGAAGACCTGAGATTGAGTCTGTGATCTAGAAATTAGAATTTATTAGTTGGATAGGAAAAAGTGTAGAAAGCAGGAAAAGTTGTATTTTGTTGCATAACCTTATTATAACTTTTAATAGAGTCAGATATTATGTTATGAGTTATTAACAACTCCCAGTTGCGTGTGTTTGTACGGGCTAAAAAGTCTATTTATGCACTAGCTATCTAGAACACGATTTTTATCTGACAAGCTGTGGTGTAATTAATGATGTTATCCTTGGTAGTATACATTTGTAGGTCTATAAAATGAGCTATTAAACGATAAAAATAGAACCGACAGGAAATGTCGTTCCCTATTATGTCGTGTATTGTTCGAGGACGATGGAATTCCTGATTTCTCACGAACATTCATAGGCTGTGTAAGATTTACACTCCGAGTCGAGTACAACAAAGACAAGATTGATTGTAAACAGCATTACATAAATCCCAAAAGGGTAAACTGAAAAATGGGTTTATAAGCTGAAGGATATGATACGACGACGCGTGACCTTTGTGCCTGCCTTAGGAATGCTTTATTAAAAACACCAATATTGATCATTAAAATGAACTATCTATTCGTTTCCCTATTACAATTTATCACTTCCTTGTTTTTTTAGGAGGCAAGAAACATTCCGGGTAAAGAATACCTATCACAACCATCAGATGTCTTCTTCACCCTTGAAATCCACTCCAAGAAGCCAAATGATCGGAAGAAGGAATCAATTCGATACAGATTTGTAACCAAAACAATTAAGAAGGCTGGAGAGATCTGTGACTTCACTGAAACTTTCCTAGCTCAGCTCTCCAAGTCATGTCTCAAGGTAATGAAATTCAATCCTCCCCAATGAGTATTAAACACACAACAACATTCTCTCTTCCTCATCTTTCCAACACGGGGAAAGTTCGTCACATGACGAAGTAGAAAGCAAAGAGTGCAAGTAAATATGTTACATGAGACTCTCGAGAGCTTCCTCTGTTTGTCGGCTCGTCACATAAACATCCTCTTGTGTTTCGAATTTCAGGAGTATGTCATCCGGTTTAGTGCTTTCGATCAGGACCGATACGGAAACCCCACAGAAATCGGCTCGACCATGATGTCCTTTGATGACTTCCGAGACTTCACTTCTAACAAACTGGTCCTAAGTTGTTCTCTCAAAGAACCAATTGTTGTGAGTGAAATTCACTTAATTTTAATTGAAACCCAAGCCTTCTTCACTTTCCATAACAAAGAATGGCCCAAGAAAGAACAACTTTCACAGGCACTCCTAATAGTTCGTTTTCTTTACATTTTACTCTGGCATTTCATAAAAAAGCAGCATAATTGACGTGGCCTACTTTACTTTTGCTATACATGAAAAGAAACACAACACACTAGATTCTCATCCCTAATGCATGAGCTATTGAGTCACCCGAATCACCTAATTTCTCCCTTTCTTATTCTCACAATGGAATCGTAAAAAAGAGATTGATTGAAAGTATGAGTAATATTATAGTGAACACACAATAGTCAGTTTAAGAGCATTCCATTCTACACATAACTATTACACAGTGATTTCGATCAACGGAGTTATTACATTCATACACGAGGGCGTGTTGGTATTGTGTGCATAGCACTAACCTTGGTCACACAATTGAGTGCATGCTTTCTCCCTTGACGAAGTATTTAGGTGTGGAAATATCCCTGAACCTTCAATTTAAGCAACCTACTTTCTCAAGGAAAGTGTGCGATACAAAACAAATCTCAGAGGAGAAATGATGAGTCGCGTCTGACTGGCAGACAAGCAGACAATAAGATTTCATCATCATAAGGATGAATCCTGAAATAATTATTATTCACACACCGCTCATTCATTAGGACTTTCTTTACCACGGCCAATTTACTTGTCCTTGTAAGCACAACGTGTAAATCCAGCCGAGATTCACATTAATCATTCTCAGCAACAGACTGTCTGAGGATGAAACCCACAGATCTAGACCAACAGATGGGATACTACAAGTCCCTTTTAAGAAACGAATCCATAGTATTGGAATTAAATTCTAGCCATTCTAGAAGATTAAAAGATGAAGGATGAATTGGGCTGATTGTGGTGGTGGATTTTATTATGAAATGTGTCTTTTTATGTTCCGCAGAAACGAGGAGATGTTATGGTGGGTCTCTGCTATCTTCCAACCGCAGAAAGAGTCTCTGTTACAATTGTGAAGTTGGCCAATTTGAATCCATTCGTGGAAGGATTAGCAACTAAGCCGAGTAAGTAAAATGTGTGATGGAGTGATGAATTGCTTTCTCCAGAAATTGAGAAATGTGATATAACGCAAATGAAGTGGAAACTTCTGGGAAGGATGCATGTTATGAAACAGAGTTTAATTATGAGACGTGAGGTTGGATGGGATTCGCGAGAAAGCGCTGTTTGTACTTTTTAATTATCTCTTCGCGACGAATTCAAATCAAAGTACAAAATATTTGTAGAAGCTCGTCAGGGATTTCTAAATAGAAGAACAAATTAGAGCTGAAATAGATGGGAAAGTAGGGATTGACGTGGAAGTGAGAACTTACAAGGGTAAATAGTGAGAGGGAAGTCTTCAGTAGGTTTGGTAGTCTGCAGAGAAGTTTATCCCATGTAGCCAGGGGCTCCACCATATCCTCCAAGTCCTCCAGCTCCAGCTCCATAGCCGAGCGGAGAAGCTCCAGGCCCAGCCCCGTACCCAAGGGGGGAAGCTCCAGGTGCAGCTCCATAACCGACGGGGGAAGCTCCAGCTCCATAGCCAAGAGGGGAAGCTCCAGCTCCATAGCCAAGAGAGGAAGCTCCAGCAGCACCAGCTCCATAGGCTCCAGCTCCTCCATAACCGAGGGACGAAGCTCCAGCAGCGCCAGCTCCATAGGCTCCAGCTCCTCCATAACCGAGGGACGAAGCTCCAGCAGCACCAGCTCCATAGGCTCCAGCTCCTCCATAACCGAGGGGCGAAGCTCCAGCAGCACCAGCTCCATAGGCTCCAGCTCCTCCATAACCGAGGGACGAAGCTCCAGCTGCACCAGCTCCATAGGCTCCAGCTCCTCCATAACCGAGGGACGAAGCTCCAGCTCCAGCAGCTCCATAACCAAGTGAAGAAGCTCCAGCTCCTGCAGCTCCATATCCATAACCTGGGTTTCTCAATCCTCCCCCTCGTGAGCTTCCAGAAGCAGAGGACCAAGAAGTCTGCGTCATACCTGCTCCTGGAGCTCCTCCTTGTGCGAGCTGCTGAGCATTGAGTCCAGCACTGGACGCCCAAGAAGACTGACCACTCGTTCCAGCCGCAGCGTTAGCGAGTCCCTGGGCTGCCAAGTCTCCCCCCATTCCCCCTGCCGCTCCTCCATACGGACTGGCTCCCGGATAGAAAGCCAAGGTTGACTGAACTGCAGCCAACGCCACGAACAAACTCTTGAAACCCATGGCCTTCAATGGAATTTTGGAATGGGAGAGCAGCACGAGAGCTTAGTTTTAAATGTGTGATTTCGACCGGACACGACCCCGATTCTTATATACGACCCACAAACAATCGCCGCCGAGCTTTCCACATTCTTCCTCTTTATTACTGAATGTTCCATTGTCGTTGAATTAGAAACTTATTTTATGTCTCGATTCTCTCTTAACAGTCCATTTCACTTCTGTGAATGGCACTTTAGCTATAAACTGGCACGTAGGAGACTTTTAGACGAGTTTTAAAACTTTAGAACACATTATTCTCCATTGCATATGACACATGGCTTTATAGCCTTGGCTTATATGACTTGTTTAATGCTTTTTTGTCAAATGCTTTTGCTCTCCTTTTGTTCTTGCTCACACAAACTCATGAAGGACATAATTATGGAACAGACAGATGTCAAGTGTCGGGTCATAATAAAAATTAAGTTTCATGGCAATATTTTCACTTCTGAACTCAGCCAGCATGTATAAAAGCGAAAAGCCTCAAAACTTCTGAATGTCAATTGATGAATTGCAAATTGGGTATCAGACAGACCGAGGACAGTTGATCAATATTTATTGTAGTAGTTTTTATTTGACGGATTCTGAGGGAAATATTTCGGTCTAAATGGATTTACGTCAAAGCAAAATTCAAAGCTGCACTTTTTTTACATAGTAAATCCATTTGACGACGTTTGACACTAAAGAGCTCTGTGATTTGTTATGCATAGCAGACAATAGCAGTACAACTTATTCCGTTAGAAAAGCAGAATTCTGCCAATGATACAAAAATGATGGGAGATGTAGTGAAAGGATTTGGGTGAAAGTCTAATGCTCTCTGTAAATCCTGAAACGGCGAATGAAACACAAGCTACAAACACATTTGAGATTTAGTCGCAGTTGGCAGTTAATGTATTTTGTAGTTTGAGTCTCTTTGACTGATGTGGTTTTACTTTGTTGTGCATTGCAGGTATTTGCTACGTGAGACTCCTGTTATTGAAATCCGACACAGGGAAAGTGATCAAACGGAAGAAGACCACCTTCCAAAAGCTGAGTGGATCGAATGCTGTTCAGCCTGTTTTCAATGAGACGATTGTTTTCGACATGCCTCCAGCAGAATTAGTCCAAACGGTACTGCTGGTCCTTGTGTGTCTCACGGACAAGCCACCTGTAAAGGTTCACAGGAATGATTCAGCATTGGGCGAGTCGGGAGGAACAAATCACCCTGAGCCATCCAACAAAACATCCGAAGATTCTCTTTTCCATTACTCTCACAATCTCCGCACGAATAAAACGAAGAGGAGTGAAAGCCAAGGAAGCAGCAGCAGCAGTGGCTCAACAGCCATCAGTCAACAGAATAGCGATAAAGCCAAAGTTTCTGAACAAAATCCCGAGGAAAGATTAAGTAGCTCGAATGATCCCTCAACCAACACCACCCACGGTTCCTCTGACTCAGAGAAGTATGGATCCGTCAGATCCAAAGATAGTGTCATCGGAAAAGTTCCGTTTGGATATTATGTGAAGAATCCCATCGGGAAATACCACTGGGAGCAAATGATGAGGACTCCCAGGAACGTCCTCACGGAATGGCACAGTTTGAAGTAAAATATGATACCTCTGAGGTCGGGAAGAAACTGAACGCTTATAAGTGAGACAGACGTATTTGTGTCAAGAAGAGAGAGATGCGGTTCAATGTTACATTTTACATGAGAGCCCGAAATAGGAGTCACAGTCACCCTTCGTAGAATTACAGATTCGTATATTAAAAATTCATAAATTCAAAAACATACCGTTGAAAAAAATACGATCTCGAGATCGCAGTAGTAACAAGAATTTCATATTCTCTTGAACAAATATAAATATAAACTGAAATATATCAAAAACCAAAATATTTGCTTTGTAAATGTGTTGGATGTTTTTAATATTATTGTATCTACGAATAATAATATATACGAGTTTATAACAACATAGTTTTATAATCCACCCACCGATGTTTATAACCCTGTAAAATGGCTCTCCCCGAGATTTAATTATTGTAAAACATACCTTGGGTGTGTAATGTGAAATCTGTTGTCGTATTAAGGAATTCAAGTAGGCAGTGTCGGCAGAAACGGGAGTTTATTTCAGCATTATGAATTTAGTTGGATAACAAGAACACTTCAAGGGAACATCCCCGTGTAACATTCATCATCACAGGATGGAGTGGATGATAAAGAAGAATAAAGAAGGAATATTTGTATTTTTAATATTACCTCAACAAAAATATTTTCAAGCGCTTTAATAAAATCTCTATAGGACATAATGATAAGAACTAGTTCACACAAAATCTACGTCATAATATTGTGATGATGATTCCTGACTTGTACTTATTTACATACTCATTCAATGCTTTCTACGGAAGTTTCGAAGTAAGAAAGCGTGCATGCATAGTCATTTGCAAAGTGGACACAAAATGATTTGGTGTATCATATAAATTGTAGCGAGTGATTTTAATACAATCTGACTTCATACAGCTTTTGAGCGTTACTGCTTTGGTGATGGCGAAGAACGAGTATCACACAAAATACAAGTCTTGTCTACGATTGCGAAGATACAGTCAGTGTAAGTATATCCGATTTGATTTTTTTGAAAATACTAGACTAGGTGGGGTACCTGTTACTATTATTAATACGAAGTCATCCTAGAAGATCCAACATAATTACTAATAGATCTGTCTTGACCCCCTTTTCTCCATAAACAATAGGCCGCTGCAAGTGCAAATCCTACTCCTCCACCTACACCACATCTTCTTAATCCGGCTGCAAAACAAAAATCCAGAACTCAATGTCAGTGCAATCCGATCGCATACTGTATCTCTCACGATTTTCGAGTAAATCCCCGTGACCTCACTTTCATACTTCCTCTCGATGCAACAAGGACACCAAAAGCAAACTTACCCGATGATTTGTAGAGAAGACCCGTGGCAGTTGCAGCCGCAAGTGTATTTGCATCATCATCTGTGTCTCTGTACCAACTGAGGAAACAGCCAAAGCCCGAGTACATAACTGCTAACACTCCAAGTGCGTTGGCGGAAGTGGCTCCTTGTTTGCTCATGTAATTGATTAATCTGTGGAACACAACAGAGACTCTCAGTAAACTGAACTCTCGATTTATGACCAGAAATTAGATCAAACGAGAATAATTAAGCTTAGTGGCCTAGTGGGACTTACTGAGTTCTCCTAACATTCCCAGTCATTCCAGCAGTAGCCTTGTATCCCGTGTACAGTCCACTGACGGCTCCAACAGTCCCACCCAGCATGACTCCCGACCCTATCGTTCCAAAGGCAAACTCAAACCGTCCTCTCTGACGATTCGCTCCTTCCGGAAGAATGAATTCAGGTTCTTGGTTCACATAAGGGTCGACACTTAGGTATGGCGATAATTTGTTAACTCCGCTACTGTACACTGCAAACCAAAATAATATTGGATATTATTACTACAATTAAGCAAGATATTACGAAATTGGAAGCTATGTGACCAAAGCCGAACTGTGGACAATATCCGCCACTAATTTTTTTATCTCCTTCAGTATTACGTCATACTGCACTTGACCTTGTCTTAAATGTCTTAGTCTACATAATTACACTGGAACTTCCGAAGAAAGCTGGATTTGGTTGAATTACCTGAGACGTTCATGGAAGGGTCATCGGGGGCATAGCTGGGGTTGTAAAAGCTGAGTAAACTTTTGATGGAAGAACCTTCTTTCTCCATGGTGGAGGAACCTGATGAGTGGCGATTACCCGAGGTGTCCGTAATTAAATTTTGCTTCAAAACTGCCTACCGGAAGAGGAGGACGCACGTGGAGGCAGTTTAGACGGCGCTTTTAATTGATTGCGTTACAATTAAAATTGGTTTTGCATGAGCCACGCGACTACCTCCACTCAAGGCCAAGTGAGAAAGAAAGAGCGGATTTGAATTTTCCCTCTCCTCCCCACTCAGCCTTCCTCCCACCCAAAAGGTGTCCCCTCTGACTTCTCCCTCACCCTCACACGGGGCACTATGAAACACACGTCTATAAAATTTAAAATTCAGTTTTTATTTATTGCAGGTAGAACATTGAATTCCGAAATTCACATCGCAAGATGAAACTAACTAATTATTGAAATTACTATTGTTAACTGATTAATTGATTTCGTGTTGACAAGAGGGGAGAAAAAGGCTAATAAAAGTACATGCTTAATTACTTCAATTAACACCTGTATTTCATTTTGAGACACTGATACTTTTTGAAAAAACTCAAACAATATTTTTTAGAAAACCTCATGAGATTCTCCTACAATCTTTCCATTCGTCACTTAAAAACCCTCATGAGATGGTGGAGTCAGTGGGCTCTCATTTACTTGTTTGTTAAGACTTTGTACGTGAATCTCTCGTCACCGACCGCTGGTTATGGTGTTTGCTGTTCATCTTCTTTTTTACTATCATCACAGATTGCGAATGTATCAGTTAGTATATGGTGAAGGAAGATCTCTCAGCTGTGGTTTATAATTTCAAAATGAACAACAGTCTGTACTCGTCATCTTGTTATAAACATAAAAATACAATAAAGGTACTCGTGGAATACATGAATATTGTTTGAAGTGTCAAAAGCCACGCGATTTTAATCTTGAATCAAAATCATACATAGGGCATACATAGCCTAATATATACAGTCAGGTAGTTTACTGTAGACTGAGCTTGTAGGAACACGTAAAGTCATTTTACATGACAATTCAGCTCACCATTAGTGTATTTTAGAAAAGGTTTGAACAGTTCGTCTTATCAGTTCCATCTTCAATAAGGCTTGTTTAGCTGCTTGATGGCAGCAATAACGTACTTATACACTATCGAACCTACCATTGCTTGTGACTCTTGATCTGTAATTTCTTGTCCTAAACAGACATTTACTAGCGTTACATATCTTGCTGGTTGTGCTGGATTGGGAATCAGCCAATAACTCGTGAGTTTACTACTACTTTGATTTTGCTTCTAACAGAGCTAACATCAATATCTTTTAGGACACATTCGAGCTTTTTTTGTTCATAGTTTTTACGTACTTTTAGACAACACTTGAAAACATTTATTTTATCAGCAGGCCATAGTTGACCGGTCTTTGGTTTCCTTGCAAGTGAAATGGAATCTGTAGTTAAAAGTACAGTTTTAGCAATTTGGGATCTGATGATTCTCATCATCTACACTTTTTATTGTTACGTAAACGCATTCGTGAAACTGATCATCCCACCCCCTCTGAAATCATTAGGAGGAGAGATTGTATTAGTAAGTTATTATTGTTATAAACTTAAACATTTTGTACTCATTAAACTATGGAGTTAATGAAGGATCATCAATGAAACCTGTGATGTGTGATGTGACAGATCACAGGATCCGCGAAGGGAATAGGGAGAGAAGTCTGTTTGAGACTGGCAACTCAGAATCTGAAGCTCGTCTGTTGGGACAGAAATGCAGAAGACAATGAAGAACTTGTCAAAACGCTCAAAGAAATGGGATGTGATGCGTATTCATATGCAGTGGATATCTCTGATAGACTCAAAGTTGAAGCTGCTGCTAGAAAAGTAATTGATTTTGGAATTAACATTGTGAAAATATTTTGAAAACAAAAAAAGAATTGTGTTTCTAACCCTTCGGACCCTTCCTACTTTTTAATCAGGTTAAATCAGACGTAGGAGATGTCACAATTTTGATAAACAATGCAGGAATAATGCCATGCAAGCAATTTCTACAACAAAACCCTACAGAACTTGAAAATATCTTCAAGGTAAATGTGTTTGGGAACTTTTGGACTCTCAGAGAGTTTCTGCCAGACATGATTTCTAAAGGAAAAGGACACATTGTTACATTGTGTTCAGCTGCAGGAATAATTCCCACGAGAAATCTCGCTGCCTACTGCAGCTCAAAGTTCGCAGTTAATGGATTCATAGAATCACTAAAGAATGAATTGAGGCATTTACCAAGCAGGCCTAAGATTAACTTCACGACAATCTACCCGTTCTCGTGTAACACTGGGCTTCTTATTGGAATTCGCAGCCACTCTAGGTATGAAATTAACAAATCGTTTAACAAGTAATTCATGCGATTGTTAACAATGCAACGTGTAATGATTGTCGCTAGATTCCCGTGGATATGCAACACGGTGATTGAACCAGAAGACGTTGCAGATAAAATAATTGAAGGCTTGCGTAGAAATTACGAACATATTTACATCCCAAATTTCGTAAAACTTGCAGGGACTTATGCCAAGTAAGTTTTATATTTTAATTCATTGTTTACATCAAAACCTTTGATCCTTCTTAAATAACAACTAGGAACTTGAACTTACAAGAGTAATTTATCATTCTTAAATGTACAACTGATAATAATCTTGGACGATGTTTTTTGCCAGAGTGTTGCTGCCTGAAGTTCAGGACGCTTGTGCAGAATTCATGAGGTGCTATGTTGAGCCGATTTCGGATGAAAATCAATAAGACAATATTCTCTTCAATGTTGAGTCGATTTCAGGTGAAAATTAAGATTAAGACAATATACGATGGAACATACATACCTAACTATCTGTTAATGCGTTTGAATGGGATAATTCGAGAGTCAACTGTAAAGCCTGCGACACCTGAACCATGTTACTATTTATATTTACGATCATGAAAGACCGTTTTTTATTGTTTTATAATGAGAAATAAAAAGCAGCAATTTTACTGCTGACCACACAATTGATTGTGCACGGAAGCATCTTAAATGTAAACCTTATAATTATCTCACCACACGTTCACTAATCCACCTGAGACCAAAGTGTGGCTTATTCATTCAAATATACCAAAATGCTGGTTAAAATCTGTAATCGCTGAATGATTCGGCTTATTCATTTTGCGAATTAGAAAGCGCTGCTTAATCTGCAGATCATGCTGCACTTGTCTAATCTTGCATTTCATGAAAAATGCATGTGTTCCGTCAGACTTGACTGCCTTCCTTTTCCTCTTCGCTTAAGTTACTTACAATAATATTAACTTAACTTTTTATCAATTCCTTGATCCTCAGCCGTGTAAAAGGGATAAAAAATAAAAACAACCACACAAGATTATGTAAAATCAACCGCGTTCTATTATCTTTATTAACAAAGTTTTTTAACAAAGTTCATCGCCACCTTGACATGTACAAATACACATTTTGGTTGACTAGTTCTCATCTCTCAGAGAAGCTGGTTGTAACAGTTGTAAGTTGCATTCTTCATCGGTTTATAGCTCATTTGAACGATAACTAATTTGGCTTTGGCAGTTCCTCGTTGAGAGTCACACAGAATAAATGAGGTGAATGAGGTTGCTTAAGGATGGTAGTAATCATCGTTCCTACCGAATGCGGGTGGAAAGGGAAGAGGAAACGGTGCGTAGTCTGGTTCCCCGTGATCGTCGTGGTGGGGGTGGTGGTGGCGGTCATCGTCATGAGTGTCGTGATCATCCTGTTCGATTTCATTGGGGTGTCGATTCTCCTCGTGACTTGGAAGGAACGGATTCCGATGGAAACTCACTGGAGGACCGTTGAATGGACTTTCTTCTTCAGTACCGAATCCAATGTTACCAAACACTCCGTGGTGGCCACCCCCATCGCCTCCTCCGTGGCATTTGTAAGCCTTGTTGATTTTGTACGCGTCCCAATGGCTCATGTGACTGTTCTTTCCGATGCGAACGTGGCCTCGCTGTAAAGCACGAATTACTTTTGAGACATAAGTTTTGATTAAATTAAACCATCTCAAGTGTTGAAGTCTAAACTTACGTGAGGCACGATGGTGTCATGTCCATTGGATGAAAATGCGTTGCGCTGAAAAAGTAATTAAAGTCATGATGACAGGATTGCAGTGTGGACAATGAATGAATTATGTCCAACAGTTCCCTTTAATACCTCGTAATGCATAATGGAGTTGTAATCATAAGGCCCAAAAGCGTCAGACTTGCTGTCTTGTTTCCTTTGGAAGTTCCTTTCGCGACCTCGCTGAATGTTTTCCCATAAGATGTGAACGAACTTGTCTCTGTCAGATCGGACGTGTTCGTGCGAAAATCCCAATGCGTGCATCTGCAAAAGGACCATCATCGATCACACTTAGAGTTTAAAGAAAGTCTTCGAATACAGAATATTGCGAGTTATTTCATGCAAATTCACTCACCATTTCATGCATGACTGTTCTGTGATTAATACATCCTTTTGGGAGAGACAAGTCCTGAGTGAGCACATTTAAATACACAATCACATGTTTAACATTTTGTTACTTAATTCTGATTGTAGAAGCGATTGTTAAGCTTATGCTCAGAGTAATTTGACATTTTGACATATAATCACACACCTGCTTTCCTCCTTGTTTCCCAACAAAACTCCAACAACCTTTGCCCCGTGATTTAGTGATGTGGACAAATCCATCGTCATGAATTTCACTCGGGTGTTTGTGGATGAAAAACTTTATGCAGGTTTTGGAAGCCATTTCCGCTAGTCCTCCAAAGATCACTCCACGTTCCTTAGAAGCTACGTGCAAAAAGAATGATGACGGGGACTTGTGGAAAAGAATCTCAATGAGTTAGTCAATTGATCTCTTACTGTAGGCGTAGTCCAGAACCACAGGAATTTTCACAGAGCGTCCGTCTTTGTGCCACATGTACTTCGGATTCATGTGACCCGTACTCATCATCATGTCGCTCGGTCCCAAACCGTTTTGGGAACATGTTGCTCCTTCTCCGTTAACTTTGTAGGAATTAAACAGAAAATTAAAATTCTGGAAGATCACAAAACCAACCGGAAGTGCGAGTAGGAGGCACTTTGAGACTTTATTGGGACACGTAATTCCTCAGTAGTAACACGAACTCCGAGTGACAGAAGGAGAGGAGAGATGTGTTCCACCAAATAATTTTAAACCCCGGATTATGAATACCTGCTGAGAAGGTAGCAAATGTTGTGACGGCGAGAAGAATGAAGTAATCCACCCACATAATTAAAAACTAATTCGCAGGTGTGTTTCTTCTCCTGGATCCAATCATGAACTAAGACATGTTTCAATCTGTCGAGCAGTCATTTTTAGGGAAAGTGGACTGTGCAAATTAAAATGTAAAAAATAGATTCACGCAACTTAATCAGGGTTTAACAAATCAGATAATTTCATTCTTGTCTGTGTGTACAAACACATAATAATAGCAGTGGCTGTAGTAAGGAGCCTTATTATGAGTGAGCATTTTGTGTTGTGTGTGGAAGGGGATGGAGGGGATGGATGGAAAGTCAACTTCCAACTTCTTTAGCAAGTGTCTATTTTTGAGAGATTCACAAGGCATGTCATAACTCATTCTTTGATCTTTTGTTAAGTTAAACATCACAAAGATTTAAGTGGGCCTTATGCTCACCAACTCAACATGAGTTTGGCTGAAAAGGAAGGAAACAGAGCTGAGGGATTCATGAACCTGAACACACAACGCAGCCCACAGTCTTCCTTTATTGCTTGCAGAATGTTATGAGATTGTGCGAATAATAACACACTACTAACAATAGATTCGTAATTTATGAAATTGTTAAAACGATATGTGTGGAGACTTACGCAATATTTCCCGCAGAGACTTTTTACGCATTGATTGCACATATTCAGAAGTATAACAGTGCCGTTTTGTGATACCGAATTACCTGCTTCGCTGAAAGGAACGCTGATGGGGGTTCTAATTAAAATAAATAAAGCGTAGCATTTCTGATTTCCTTTGGTATGCATCAGCATTTAGAAGCACTACATTCCGTTTGCAATATCAGAGGATTTCTGCATATGAAGTTTTTTCTATCTTTGTGTATTTACATTTCTCAATTTCGCTTGTTAAAACTACATGTACTATGTGTACAGTAATGTACAGATTAGAGTAAATAGTCCATCTTGGAGTTATGAATATAAAACTTAAAATTAATATGGGCTACATAGTACTAGTTTGCAAATGTTTGTTCAGTTTGGTAAGTTTTTATTAGATGCATTTTTATCGTGCTTTAATGATATTCCGGAAGTCATGTTAAGTGCAAGAGAAGCAGAAGAATGAGCTTTATTTACATATTTAAAATCCTTAATGAATGCTTTTCAATTAAGGAAACCATACACCGGGGTGCATAAAGTAAACATGAAGACAAACTGTGAGATAAGCTGGCTGTCATCATGAGATAACTCACTTCAAGATTTCTTAGGGACGCTTACGAAAATAAATAAATGATATAAATTTGATAATAATATTATTTATATTATTATCAAAAGTAATAAGATTGTACAGGCGTATTATTTCCTACTATACAGTTTAAAAATACCGATAACATTACGCATAGATTGCCATGAAGTTAAATTTGCTTGGAGAAAAAATCAATCAGCTATCACCAGCTAATTTTATGCACATGTGATACGAGTCATATAAATGTGAGTAAAAAAATATTCTCAAAAGACTTAAAAGTTGATTTATGTGTTAAATAATCGTATCCGGGGGAGTTTTTCCACGTCTCCTTACTTTAAAGTGTTCCCAGTTGCTTGTAAACAGCAAAGAGCATACAATTTAAATGTTTTTACGACCATTATTAGTCACCATCATACCATAAGTAAGTTAGTTGATGGTTCACCAATTGCCAAATCGATGGAAAATATTGGGATTTCGTTCGACCTGATGCTTAATTACATCAATTACATCTGAGATTTGACTATATACTGCTGACTGCCCATTTAGAGTATTAAGTGTATTATTAAATATTAGAAACTGATTATTAGTACAGTTGAAACCTAATTTTTACTTTGTTGACATTTTTATAATCATATTCAGATTGTAGATTCTGCACAAGTGTATATTTAAGAAAAACTGAAAGCTATGGATTCTGCAATATGATTATCATATTCACAACTATAAATGCAAACTATTCCAGAAAACTCCCAAAGGGACCTTTTTTACCTTATCTCCCAAGCAGCTGCCCGAATGTCTCATGGGCTAAGAAAATGAGTCACAATGCCAGAGATAAAATCATAAAATATTGTGAGTATTTTTGTAATGACCAAACAATCAGTGTGGAAACTGTGCCTTTTCTTTTACAGGGAAAGTACTTGTTACTAAATAAACCCCAATTTAGCTTTAGCATGACATTGTATGTTGTATAATTTTTTTACTTTGCACAAAGTAGGTTTGCCTACAGGCAGTGCACAAAACACGGTTCTAGTAAAACATATTATGAGACACGTTTCTTGTTTCTTTCGTACTTGACGTAGTACAAAATGTACAAATAAAAAACAAGTTTGACATTTGTGCTGGAAGTGATGATAAATGTGAAGATAATAAAGTCGTCATGAGTGAGTGTGATGCAACTTCTTCTGAGTAGGTCATAGGGCACAAGTTTACGAAGTGACATGGCCGTCGTAACTGTTAATGAGTTCGTGTGCAATATCCCATCATGAGATGAATGCTAATCAGCAGTGTATCAGTGAATACGAAGCTTTTGGAGTGATTTACAGAGGGTTGTTTAACACAGTCTGTGATTGTTTGGTTGGAAAGGATAATTCGATGCTTTAAGGGAATCCATAATCCTCTATTTCTCTCGTATGTCTTATCTCTCCCTCAAATAACCTTTGGAGAACTGTGTGGCGATGCATGTGGGCTGAGCACACTGGACGGTGACACTTTTCCCAAGCCAAGTGAAGCTAACAAATACCCAAGAATTTTATGAAATGCCCTGCTTCATTCATTATCAGAGTGGAATTTTAATAAAACCCAAAGTTTCATGAGTCATCTTTCCTTCTTCATGTACCTCTGCTGGACAGAGCGACACAGTTCTCATCTCCTCCGTCTCACTTGACAATTTCTTCGAGATATTCCAAACTTCCTCCAAAATGTTCTCCCGAGCGACCAAAAACTGCCTCCTCAGGTCTCACTACCGGAAGAAAGTGATGGCCTTGGTCTTGGCGAGACAGCAACCGTGTGTGGGAATCTCCATTTCATCCGAAGTTCGGGCAAAAAGTTTGCTCCCAAAGAGAGAGGAGTTTGCATCGAGGCATATTGGGCCAAGGGAAAGTGATCGCGATCAAATGCTCGCGTATCTCGGGTTCAAGGTGATCTCGTCTTTCCTCACGTTACTTCCAAAAGATCCTCCATCTTCGATTTCAACCCATTTAAAATACTCATAATTAAATGTCATGTAATGATGTGCTGTTTACCAGACCCTTGATGACATGGTGGACAAAGCAGTCCCAGAAAACATTCGGCTAAAACGAGACTTGGTTTTGGAAGAATGCTACGGTAATTTAGAATCTTTTGAAACTAGCTTTTAATAGCGTTATTTTGCAATCTTGAAATGGAGGCTGAAAGAACAAGCAATTTTTTATGTGAATGTGCGTAACTGTTTTTGTAAGATAGTTAGCTCATAGTTAGTTAGTAGCTCAAATTATGTCACGCATCAAACTCAACTCAAGATCGTGTTAGTTTTATGATTTAGATGTCTAGGATGCATTATTGTACGTTTTATGTCTGCTTTATGTTTCATTCATGAATTTCACGATCCTTGTTAAGTACTGCTGCAAAAGATAGGGTAGGAGGGCGTGTGACGATCCCACGTACAACGTAACAAGTGTTTTATCGATCTCCAGTTTGAACTAGTCTGCTTGTCTTTCCCTATGAAAGGTGGAAGACTAGAGGTCACAGCCCGAGTAGATGCTACGATAAACTTCTATTTGAAACTATTTGATGAATATGTATGGATTACGTGTTGGTTACGTAACTCACAAGAATAATTTGTATCGCAGATGAACACGAGTTGATCGAAAGGATTCGGTCGATTGCTGAGAAGAATAAAATCTGGAGGAGTTTTCTTGGGATGGGCTACCACAACTGTGTTGTGCCCCATCCAATTATGCGCAATGTTTTTGAAAACCCAGGATGGTAATATGAATGGGACTTTGGGCCGTTTGAAGTTACGACGAAATCATTGAGGAACCCATGAATAACTTTTGATGAATAATGCAGGACTACACAGTACACTCCTTATCAGCCAGAAATCGCTCAAGGGAGGTTGGAAGGACTTTTGAACTACCAAACAATGGTCACAGATCTGACAGGACTCCCAGTGGCGAATGCTTCTCTTCTTGACGAAGGAACTGCTGCTGCAGAAGCCTTGAGTCTGTGTTACAGGTCTATTTACTTCTAAATCTGATTAATTGTTACGGATGAGGAGATGCTAACTGAATACTTCGATTGAATCCTCAGGCAAAACAAGCGGAGGAAGATTTTTCTTTCCGATAAGCTTCATCCCCAAACAGTTAGTGTGGTGGAGACACGATGCAGCGCTTTGGGAATGGAAATCATAATTGGAAATGTGAATGAATTTGATTTTTCCAATCGAGATGTTTCCGGAGTTCTCTTTCAGTATCCGGACACTGAAGGAAACATAATGGACTTCAGTGAAATTGTTCACAAAGCTCACACTAATGGGGTACCCTGAATTCCATACTAAAGCCGGAAATCTAAAGCCAGTCTATTTTAAATGCTTGCATATTATGTTTACTGCAGACTTTGGTTTGCTGTGCAACTGACCTGCTGGCGCTGACTATCCTGAGACCTCCAGGAGAATTCGACGTGGACATAGCAGTAGGAACGAGTCAACGGTTTGGAGTACCTCTTGGGTATGGAGGTCCACACGCTGGATTCTTCGCGTGCAAAAGCTCCTTGACACGTCTCATTCCAGGAAGAATGATTGGTGTCACAAGGTATTCATTTTAAATATATCATTCCACGAGCAGAGGGCTGATATTTCCATCTGCTGAATTACGATTATTTATTTCTATTGTAGGGATGCCACCGGCAAAGAAGCATTCCGACTTGCACTACAAACTCGGGAGCAGCATATTCGAAGAGATAAAGCAACGAGTAACATTTGCACGGCCCAAGCCCTTCTTGCTAACATGGCTGCAATGTTCGCAGTGTACCACGGACCAAGTGGACTGAAGAACATCGGCATTCGAGTCCACACTGCAGCGTTGGTACTGGCGAAGGGTCTGACGGACATGGGAAATACCATCGAGAATCCCATTTTCTTCGACACACTCCGAATCAGCCCTGCGATGGCTCAAAGTGAAATTAGACATCGGGCTAAACAGCATGAAATCAACTTGAGATATTTCGCTGATGGAACGGTACGCTGATTTCTTCATCATCATTTCATTCAATAATTGTGACTCCATGAACTCCCCATTCTCAGGTCGGACTCGCTCTGGACGAAACTGTCAATGAAAAGGACCTTGATGACTTATTCCTGATCTTCGGGGGCAAAACAAACATGGCTAAGGTAATACAACTTCAGAATATCAAATATGTACTCATTTTAAAATCTTCTTTGAATATTATTCGTGTGAATGTAACTCCATCAGCTCCAAACGGAAGTAGACAACACAGAAACTCTGGAAGGAAGTATTTTGAACTCGGAATTCCGTAGGACTTCTCCGTTCCTTTCTCATCCCGTGTTTAACTCCCACCAGTCTGAGACTCGAATTGTTCGATACATGAAGACCCTCGAGAACAAAGATATTTCTTTGGTCCACTCGATGATTCCTCTGGTATTTCATTACCACATGATTTCAATTAGTTCGGATAATGATTGCCTTACATAACCATTACACAACACATCATTATTACTTCCAGGGATCTTGTACCATGAAACTGAACAGCACAACAGAAATGATGCCCTGCAGTTTCCGTCATTTCACCGAACTCCATCCTTTCGTTCCCCTCGAACAAGCAGTTGGCTACAGAGATTTGTTTGAGCAGCTTGAAAAAGATCTGTGTGAAATCACTGGCTATGACAAGATATCCTTCCAACCCAACAGGTATTATTGATAAACCAATTAACGATTTAATATGAGCCGCAACAGTAACAGTTTTATTATCATCATCGCATTCTGCTCGTTAGACCGTACGCAACTATCATTAAACGCCTGTATAGTTTTGCTTGTTATCCTTGAATGCTGAGGATTATTACAACACAAACTTTCGCTACTTTTTTGTAACAACTGATAATACTCAACTTTGGTTCGCAGTGGAGCACAAGGAGAGTACGCCGGACTTCGAGCAATAAAGTCATACCTAGAGGCCAAAGGTGAAGGTCACAGGAATGTTTGCCTCATCCCAGTTTCTGCCCACGGAACTAATCCAGCGTCAGCTCAGATGGCTGGAATGAAAGTTGAGCCCATAAATGTCCGTCGTGATGGATCAGTTGATATCAAACATCTTCAAGCCAAGATTGAGAAGTACCGAGATGAACTCGCCTGTCTCATGATCACATATCCTTCTACCAATGGAGTCTTCGAAGAAACTGTTGCTGACGTGTGTCAAATGATTCACGATGCGGGAGGTTGGCTTGCATTCATTCATCAACTTCATCAATGCCTTTAATCTCTGTTGGAATGATTAACTAATTGAGACTAAATGACAGGCCAAGTGTACTTGGATGGAGCGAATATGAATGCGCAGGTTGGAATCTGCAGACCTGGAGACTATGGCTCCGACGTGTCTCATCTGAACTTGCACAAGACCTTCTGCATTCCCCACGGGGGAGGGGGTCCTGGAATGGGTCCCATTGGAGTGAAGGCTCATCTCGCCCCATTCCTCCCCTCCCATCCTGTCATCAATCCCTTAGCTTCGATGGGGAAACTTTCCAAGTCTTTCGGTGTAGTTAGTGCAGCTCCGTTCGGATCTTCAGCTATATTACCAATTTCATGGGCTTACATTAAGGTAGTGTTCATATTTAAACAGAAAATGCACATTTGTTCTTCGATGAGGTTATGCATAGTCCTTAATTTGATTTTTAGATGATGGGAGCTAAAGGACTAAAACGTGCTACTCAAGTTGCTATTTTGAACGCCAATTATATGTCAAAACGACTGGACAATCATTACAAAACGCTTCACAAGGGGAAGCATGGACTTGTAGCTCATGAATTTATCATTGATGTTAAGGAATTCAAAAAGACTGCGAATATTGAAGCTGTAGACATTGCCAAGCGTTTGATGGACTTCGGGTTCCACGCCCCTACGATGTCATGGCCGGTTCCTGGATCGCTGATGATTGAGCCTACCGAGTCTGAAGACAAAGGAGAGCTTGACAGATTCTGTGACGCATTGATTTGTAAGTCAATTATTACTTCATCGAGATGGATTTTGCTCGTTACTGAGTTTTATGATATTTTCAGATATTCGGCAAGAAATTGCCGAAATTGAAGACGGAAGAATGGACATTGGAGTTAATCCTTTGAAAATGTCTCCTCATACTCAAGGACAAGTGATGGGCTCTGACTGGAATAGGCCGTATAGTAGGGAACTCGCTGCATTCCCAGCTGTAAGTTGACTGACTGTAGTTGGGATTCTAAAACTTGAATTTCGAAAGTACAAATCATTTTTGTTATCTGTTTCCAGCCTTTCGTTAAACCTGAGACTAAAATTTGGCCCACTGTAAGCCGAATAGATGACATTTACGGAGATAAGAACTTGATGTGTACTTGTCCTCCGATGGAATCATATCAATCTCCCTCAGTTGCAAGCGAAAAGTTATCTGCAGTGGTTTAACAATTCCTACGATATCTCAAATTAAATACTAACAAATTATAGAATAATTGAATTATGATTCTTCAAAAGGAAGTGGTAAATAATATACTTGGTATAGTGGTACTTGTATTTTTATTGAGGTCCCAGCTCGTATTTTATTTTTATGTATACATCAGTAAGCAAATGTTTAATAAAATCTAATCAAAATATTCAACTATTTAATCAACAAATCTAAAGATGCGCAGCATACATTCAATCACATCTCGCATTATAATTCGGAAGAGTATACGTGTCTAATATTTTCTATTTTCGTCTTAGATCAGCCTGTTTATTGTCATTCGTGTTGATCTCATTTTGTAACTGCTGATAGAAATCGTGAATGCGAGAGGAGTTGAGCGGATTCAGTTTTCGTTCAAATAAGTTCTGATTTTTTGAAAATTATAGTTTTCCTTACTTCAATTCCAAGCCTGAAGGAGAGGCAGATTTCTATAATTTTCTAAGCTGGCTGGATTCGACAAAGCTCCGACGTTCTTCACTTCTTCTCCTTCAATTACGTTTCTTACTGCGATTTCTACTTTCTTTCCACTAATTGTGTACTGAAATATTGAAGAATGATTTGTAAAGCTTGGTTCTTTTAGTTAGATAGATCGCCATAAATCTAATCAGACTTACAGGAATATCGATAACTGGAAGGAAAATTGCTGGCACATGTCGTGGGCTCAATTGTTCACGGATTGACTTTTTAACTCGATTCACTAAATCTTCCGTGAATTCAGAACCAGGAGACAATTTGCAGAAGAGAATTACTCGTTCATCAGTTCCAGAAGAATTACGCTGAGCTACGCAAACACTGTCCGATATCTCAATAAAGTTTTCGACTGAAATTAGAATTATCCTACATGTTAATTAACACTTTTCTACTTAACATATTATTATCATGTTGCTTTCGCTATCGGACTCACCAACTTGATATATTTCTGCAGAGCCAAACCGAACACCGTTTGGATTGAGAGTTGC
Source organism: Isotomurus maculatus (assembly GCA_034696585.1). Lineage (NCBI taxonomy): Eukaryota > Metazoa > Arthropoda > Collembola > Entomobryomorpha > Isotomidae > Isotomurus > Isotomurus maculatus. The sequence continues at coordinate 48,986 of JAQGAC010000007.1, read as the reverse complement.
GTCACTCCTTCCTAACATGACGATACCTTTCGTGCTCGGATTAATCATCATAAAATCTCCATGAGCCCAAATTCCCCTGTGCTTAGCGAAGTAAGCCTTTTTGTAGAGAAGACCATCAGAGTCATTGTAAAAGTGAGTTGGCATGCTTGGAAATGCAGATCTGACGACCAACTCTCCTCTCTCTCCAATTACACTCCTCCCATCGTCATCGACACAGTCTAAATCACATCCCAAATGGTACGACTGGATTTCACCTTTGTACACAGGAAGAGTTGGATTTTGACCCATGAAGCACCCAATAATATCCGTTCCACCTGCAAAAACAAACACAACTTTCTAAAATGAACTCTCAATTAAAGAGGCATTGATGTCACACACCGGAAATGGATCCCAGAACCAAGTCTTTCTTGATGCTTTGATAGATGAAGCTGAAAGACTGAGGCTTCAATGGGGATCCTGTCGACAGTACCATTCGCAGTTTCGTGTTGTTTTTATCTAGAGATTTCACACTGTCACCCAAGTTAGCCTGTTTTCTGTACAAATCTTCCTGCACTGCGATCCTGAATGGAGACATTTTACATTTTTTATTAACCATTTGCACACAAACTTTTAGCCAAGTGTTTGCCAATGTCAACGAAAGAATTACCATTTCGCACTTGTTCCGAATATAGTTATGTCGAACTCGTCAACAAGATTCCACAGATCGGAAGTAGGCGCACCATCATAAAGTACAATTGTGCAGCCAGTCATTAACGAAGATATCAGCCAGTTATACTGTGAATATTAATGGGAAACAGAAAGGCAATTAGTCTGATGATGTTTTCTGCTGTATGTAAAATATTCTGTTTAAAATGTACCATCATCCAGCCAACCTGTGAAATAACAATTTAAAATCATTTAATTAGTATTGAAGATTTTAGCTTCCTTGGGCTCATATCAAAATTGAATTCTTACAGTGGTGTAGTAAAAGATGACATCTGTTTTTCTGAGATCACTTTGCAGCATATGTTCTTCAACGTGTTTTAGCAAGGTACCCTGTGAAGCATGTAAAAGTTCGTTGAATAGTCTCACACAAATATTCTATTTGATTTGTGAGAATGCTTACACCATGACTATGAACCATGCACTTTGGCTTTCCAGTCGTTCCACTGGAGTACATAATGAAGCATGGATGGTCAAAGGACACTTGCTCGTACGTTGTTGGAATTTTCACCGACCGGAAGTTGCTCAAAAATTCTTGCGAGGAAGTCCTACAAAATATTACTTTAATTAGCTTATTGTAACGTCATTCAGTGCAAACGCATTCTCACAATGCCATCAGTTCATCAGCAAAATCAAAAGCATATTTCTTGTGGACTGTTCGAGTCCCAAATGAAGGAGGAATTCATACCATTTAAAGTTGTACGTCTCTTTCTTCGAGTCCTGAATGAATGGAATGATAACAACTGTTTTGAGGGTTGGGAGTTCAGATGCAATTTGTTCCAGTTTGGAAGCCATGGAATGAACCCTTCCATTGTAGAAAACCCCATTCACAGAGATTACTACCTTTGGGTCGGTTTGTTTGAATCTTTCCACGATCCCCTGCAATAACAAACCATCTCAATTCTATAAATTCATTAGTGCGACACACATTTCATCACTCATGTAGATTGTTGCGTAGGCTAGGCATTAATTTCCCACGAATACTTTGCGGTGTGTAGCAAAGTAATAATGACTAGTTGTTTTAGTTGTGCAAGAGGAAAAAAGCTTACGGTCACGCCATAGTCTGGAGAAGTACAAGTCCACGTAGCTCCAAGACTGAGAGTAGCCAGCACAGCAGCGAGAGTCTGCAGATTGAAACATCAGAATTCCAATTACTCAGCTTTGTCCTTCGAACTCTCCCCAAACTCCCAACCAACTCAGGTGCAGGAGACATCGGAGAAGTGATGAAATCTGATGTGATGGGAATCTACATACCTCTGGACAATTAGGGAGGATTCCTGCAACCACGTCCAGTTTCCCAACTCCCAGGTTTCTAAGTGCTGCTGCCCAGCTTCCAACTTCTGACCGTAGTTGTCCATAGGTCAGTTTAGTACCTTCAGGGTGCCCCTCCCCTGCGAAGATTACATTTATTAATGTGAGACTTTGCACGTAATGCGAGGAAGCACACACGGAAATCCACCCGATTAGTTTCTATCACGCCATAATATGTGTCGGGTGACAGTCGATTAAATGAATGTACATTAATATCATGGCAAGGGAAAAGCTTGTGGATTTGCTGTATAAAACGCTGTATGTTTGACATTAGCCAATACCTAAACAGGCAGCCTGAGCTGAGATAGTGGAATTTCGCCTTGAAGAGTTGCATGCGGATTTGCGACAGCTTGCCTAGTCAATGAGGTTATCAATGTCACGGCTACTTTCATCAGATTTTAAGCTTTTAAATGTTAAGATAGGAAAGTGACATCGACCAACATATTTCATGGATGCAATTGATTCAATGGCTTTCATTCGATTCTACGACAATTTTTTTCATTCTGTCAAGTTCAAGGAATTTTTAACAAGGAATGAAGCCAGATTATATAATGGCAATAATTCCGCATTGGCCTGTTGAAGGAAATCTAAACCTAAACCTCAATACACCTGCCTGAGGTGTCCAAGACGGAGTAATCTGTTTATGATGCAAATTACTTTTAATAAAACTCTAACAAGCAAAAAACCACAAAATTGAAAAAATAGTCATTATATTGATAAAAGTTCAAAGTTTTTACCAAGTTGACTGTCAAAATAACACATTAAACATCATAGGCACAAAAAACCCGCAAAACTACATTTACAGGCTTAATCGTACTATGTTTTTCGTAAATTAGCGTATTATAAAAATTTGAAGGTAAAGGTGAGCGTTGCACCAGGAACTCGCAACAGTAATCTCAGACAAGGATCAACGGAGAAAAATTCCACATTGCGAAAGACTTAACGAGTGACACTCTGTTTACTGTCCTCTCCTTTAATCCTCGTATCAATCATTCCATTTCCATACACAAAGATGAATCTGTGAATTGTGCGTATCACTTTTCACCTGGATTAGCTAGTAGGTCTAATACTTATTCATTCACGCATACCACCCTGTGACAACTGTTTTACTCAAGTGCAATGCAAACTCATCTTTGACTCCTGGTATACTGAACTTCCAAAATAATCCATTGGAGACTAGTACAAAATTCACATGCTCACCTTTGAAGACCACAGCAATGTCGTCATTTCCTCCTCTTTCCAGAAGATTTTCAGCAAAATTGAGTTTAGATCCGGTGAACCACTTGGGAATTTGGTCGATGGGGATGCTCTCATCCACTACACTTTCGTACGGTTCACTATGGATCACTTGACCCAGTTCCCACACTTCTCCCCAGAATGATGCCCTGTGGCTGCAAGACCACTTGTGAAGATCTTCATACCTTTCTGGAATGTCATGAATAGCATTTCGTTAAAAACCATTTCTTCCTCTAAATCTCTCCACGTGTACTTCAAAAAAACAGCTATGGCTGTACAGCAACTTACCTAAATGCAGTCCGTACTTTTGGTTTACGTGTTTCCTGAACTTCTCTAGTCGCAATTCCTGAACTTCCTCAGGCTTAGGAACCCACAGAGGAGACTCAGCTGCGGAACCCATTTCTAAAATATTTAGGAACGCTTCGAATAGACTTAAAAAGCTACACCAAAGTTTGGACGAACTGTCAGATTTGTAATGTATACGTATAAATACACTGAATCACTTGAATCTTTCCTTCTTTCCTAATAATCTGAAACGGAGAGCTCTCTCGTTAATCCTACCTGCGTTGGAACAGACTTCACTGAACTAACTGAACCCAATAGGAGTCACACGCTGAGAGTGAGAAATCTTTATAGCAATCAGACACAAACAGCAGAGGATGGATGGACGTTCATGTGCTGACTTGGAATCGGAATAATACTCTCTTAGGTATGTCGTGTCATATTATTAGTTAACTCCGTGAAGAGTGTGAGCTGAACGGATCAGTGTGTTATAGAGCTGTATGCTATAGTAAAATCTTGAGGAATTAATTCAGAAAGGATAAAAGGCTTGTAATATGGTTGGGTCTTGGGTCATTTGGATACTTCTTATTCTGTGCACAAATTCGTAACACAGAAGATGAGATGGAGTTGTGGTGCAGTGTGGCTGTATTTTTCTGCAGGCTGCTTACTAAAAACACAATAGGAAGAGAGATGCAGACAATGTCACTATAGATTAGTACAACAAGAAAACAAGCCTGATGTCTGAGCATTGCATTGCAAACTCTCCAGTGCATTTAGCTGATGGATTTCGCAAGCTCACAGTTATTATGATGGAACACTTGACTGGGAATAAATTAACTTTTTGTAAAGATGCCATTTTGAATATCTCGAAATTGTGACCATGTTTTTGGTGCTTGTTTCAGATATATTTTAATTGCAGGTATTTGATTCTGACGCCTTCCTCATCGCCCTGCCTGGTAGTTTGCTGATAGAATTGCAACACTACAAAGTGTTGAACTTTAACGTGTTGATGTTACACAAGAGATTCTAACCCTAAATTTTTCACTTTACATTTTCTGTTTGGTAGCTAACAACCAAGCCTTTATGTCCTTTTACGTGTCTAAATTACGTAAGATACTTTGATATCGGGACTTGTTCAGTCAACATGCAGTTAGCTGCTTTGTAGGAACATTGAACTGTACTTACTTGTGCACAGGCTTTGGTTACTTTACGGGTCAACTCACATCGAGTTTCTTAAAAGAATTGAAAACTCCAAAAGGATTATTTGGTCTGTATCTACAATTAAAGAAAAATTAACAAACCCAGTTTATACTTACCTTCCTTATTAGCTTTGTAAATTAAAACAGAACTTTATCTTCCAAACAGCTCATGACAGGCCAGTTTTGCACGGATTAAGTATCGTTTGTGTTTCCAGATGACTCCGAACTACGGATAGAAACGAACCGGGTATGACTTGTTTACCCGGAACGGGTGGTTGACTCAATACTGAATCACGAACACGTGGAATACTGGAAGAATGCTTTGGCAAGTCCTTCAGAATTATCAACTCGTTTTCATGACACATAAATTATGCCCGTACTTTAAAAACACAACAATATTTACCTTCTCCTTGTTCACACATTTTTAACTTTTTGACTTTCAGTTCGTTATATCTCACTCGTGACTGTAGATTTACTTACACGCGTAATGCAACACCTGCATTTTTTGCATCACCAATTTTGCGTAAGGCAACCCGAATTGCACTCCTATTCCCCCTATTCCCATACACTTCATACTTCATAGTGTAACGCATGGAAATAAGGAATGGCCAACGACCTACCAGTTGCCGTTCTAAAATGAGAAATGAGATTGATTTCTCTTTACTTCTCACGGGAAACTCCGTTTACTCGGTTTCAGTACATTTTACTGCAGACTGCACCTAATAGCTGTGGAGGGAGCTATATTACAAATCCAATATCTCCCAGTTCATTCTGTAAATATCACACGGAGTTTGGAGCTGCATGGAAATGGAAATGTCAAGCACTCCTTCATCATCATATGGCTTGTGGCAATCCATCCATAATATTAGAGTTAGTAGAGCTGGTGTGGTGGTGGACTTATTTGCGAAAGAATTAAAGTATTGAGAAGAGGTTCTCTATCACAAAATGAATAGTGAGAGATATCTCAATCCTTCATCTTCTTTGGTGAACTCATTCATCCAACGTCCCAACCCACACAGCCTCAGCTTTCCTCTCTATTTGTTTTACAACACCCATAAAATATTCATCCCAGAAGAGATGGTCCAAGTCTAAACTAAGACTATTCATACGTAATTAAACAGCAGCCCTCCATCCTTCCAGTGACCTTTTCATCATCACAGTTTATTTTATAGTTTTAGTTGTAAGCAACCTTGGGAGAAATTACTGAAGCAACCAGTCCCACTTATCTCTCTTCTCTCTCTCTCCTTACTCCGTCCACATGTCACACTCAACATAAAGTGAGGTTCGAATTTCACATCTGTTCAAGTAAAATTTAACAACTCCCTTGGAACAAAATAAAACTCCCAGGCACAATAACAAGACAACCTCCTAATTGAGCCCAATTACCGTCGAACCAATTTCCGTAATTGAAAAACATTCATGGAAATAGACGAGAACATAAAGAATACATTGGACAACACACACACATATACCTAAGTGTACGTAGCCAGTAAAACACTGCAGTACATCTCGTGTGTGTCTTTTTACTTTATGGAAATCAGATTTATTTGGAGTTGTATTGATTTGCATAACAAATGAGAATTGAGTGAATTGACTGTGCACATCCGTTTTGAGTGAAACAGAATCGAATTTTCCATGCAAGGGAGCTTTCCATTATCCCAGAGGAGATTGGAGAGGGACTGGATGAAGTTATTTGGGTCTGATTCTGTAAAAGTGAGACTCTCTGCTGTTGCATGGAGAATATTGCATTTGAGATTGGACGAGTGTCTTCTTCGTTTCCTTCCTTAAAACTGGGGTTCTTTTCTCCAGGAAGGAAATAGGAATAAGTGTGTGAGGAAGTGTTGAGGAAGACGTAAGTAGGTTATTATTGGATGTTATGAGGATAGGATAGTGTAGAGACAAAAAAGGCAAGAGCTCCTTGTATGGCATGTCGAATAAGCAGAATCCCTATGAGCAAGACAACAACGCTCAGCCGTTGTTCTTCATTTGGGGCCAAATGTAGTGGGACTGGTGGAGGGGATGGTTGTGGTGGTGCAGTCATCGCCGGAGGATCTGTTAATCATAATGCAAACATTGCAAACTACAATAAATCTGCATCCTCACTGGGAGCCCAACTTCATTTGGTGAGCTCACCCGCAACACAAAACACGGATACTCAATTTGCATCTCCTGGAAATTCCGACATGGCTGGGGATATTCGACTTGTCAATAAGAAGCAGAGGAAGCAGTGGACTCTCAGAGGTAACACAATAAGCTCCGTGCGGAATCCTCGTATATTAAATTTTAGACATTTTAAAGACCGCTTTTAAAGAAAGATTTTAAAGGAGAAAAGAGATTAAAAACATTTCTGGGAATTTTTCGATGTTGGTGCAGATCGGTCTGAAATGAGTGTTCACTTGCTCAAAGCTAATCTGGCTGAGGATGGTTGTGACAAAGCTCAACTAGACATGGCTAAGAAGTTGCTCTCTGAGGAGGGAACTGTTCCTTCATCCGAAGAAGTTGTTAAGGGTAAGTTTTTGAAGGGAATAGAGTGGAAGCTGAAAAATTGATGGAATGATTAATGAATTTTGTGTCTTGTGGTTTCTAGAGAACGCTCGTCTAGCGGTGTATTGGCTGATTAAGTCGTCGGAGCAAGGGAATGAAGAAGCGACGCGACTTCTCAAGGAGACTTTGTCTGCAGGGCGTGGTAAGGATAGCATTTCGTTTTATGATGGGAATTTTTCGGATTTTCTGCATTTCTTTTATTCTCCCACGGTGTCAGTCTTCTATTTGTGTGGTTGTGTGTGTATGTATATTTATAAGGAGAAAAGTAGGGAATTTCGGGAGAGTGGGGAGTTCTCATATACTTCCATTTGGGTTTCGTTTATTCTTCTATCATATTGTTGTTTTATTATGTCCTTCTCAGACTTAATGCCCTGTGGCATGAGATGCCATTTTTCTTATTATTTTGCTGGTGAATACATGACAAGGGTGTAATCTTATAATCTGGCTCAATCCGCATGATTCTATCTGCAGGAATCACGGGGCAGAATATTCTGGATGTGAAGACATGCATTTCCACTCCAACAAATGAAAAACTCACTTTCAGGGCTGCGAGGCTGCTTTACCAGAAGTAAGTTGACAGATCTGTGGAGAGATTCTGGGTGAAAGTCGTGAAAGGGATGTAGTTTCCTTAAATAGTAAAGTTTTGGTTTATTTAGGTTGAGCAATGGAGAAGAGTTCATAACGACGAATCAGCTTTTGGCTCACATCCATCCGTCTCCATTTCCTTTGGTTGATCCAGAAGAGGAAGCGTCAAGTCCACTTAATGACACGAATGAAAGCGACGAGTCCTTGACGTCTAATGAGGAATTCTATACTTTCATTCAAGACAACGACAATGAAGACGTTTCTAAGATGGACCTGAAGAGAATAGCTCCATCCAAGTTGCAGCTTTTGAATACGACGTTTACATTCGCCAGTCCAAGTTCATCCTCATCCACACCAAATTCAAAGAGAGAGCCGTCTTCTAACAGACCAGTCACCCAAGAATCGAATTTCGAAGATGAACAGTCACAGCAAGCTGAAAAGCAAAATGACGAAGCATTACCTCAACAGGATGGCGTGAAGTTAACATTAGAGACCTTACTCCAGACTGCTAGTTCGTTTAACGCAGGAAAAAACCCTTTTCCAACAATTGACAGTGGAAAGAAGGAACAATGCAAAAACGCCTGGAGATTTTTCAGCTTTTTGAATCTGATAGTTATACAATCTCTCATCACATCAACTTTATGTAACCGATTGTCTCTGAAAGAAAGCTCTCTACTGGCTGTGGGATACTTCAGTGTATGGTCATCGTACAATCTTCTTCTGTGGGGTAAAAGACACTCCAATTTCAAAGGTAAGAAATCACACAGTACACTGTTGGTGTCGGAACATCTTAGTGTTAGAAAATAGAGTACATGAAAATAATTGATTCTGAATCCCTATAGACTGGTCTTTGGCGTTTGGAAGTGTCCTCAAGGATCGAGCATGGACAGATGAACTGGCAGAAGTCAAGTTGTCACTCAGACTGCTTCTTCCTTATCTAATTTGTCACGCTGTGTCGTTCCTCGTTGTCTACTTCACTGAAGGACTGAACTCTCTCAAACTCGTTGTTGGAATGCTAGTCATCTTTTCGCTATCACGAGGAGTGATCACAACGAAAGGAACGAGGTTGAAAGTAATCGCGATTCTGTGTTTGTCTAGTCTGTCAAATATCTCAGGAACAGCAGTCACTTCGGTTGGCAAGCTCCTTGACATAGGAGGCTTTGGGGACTTCCATGTTTCCAGTTGGGTTGAAGAAACTTACTCTCAAATGCACAAAATGTTACCACCTCTGCCCAAAGAAACTGACATGATTGCAACTTCCCTACAATTGATACTCATCACTTCGTTAGTCTGGACTCGAAGGAGTCTTCTTGTTCAGGAAGTAGTTCCAGAAATCATCTGTGCCTTATGGATTTTCAAAATTTTTCAAATCTCACCTCAACTTTCCTCTACAGAAGCAGTTTTGTGTATCACTGTATTCGTCATTATAGCGATTGTTCTTTTATCGTTTGAGTCGGGTGTACAATTCAGGAAATTGGCTGCAATCATTATCCTGTTACTTATTTTTGTAATCTCCGTGATAGCTGGATTATTTGTTATTTCGGGAAACAAACTAGAAGTCTGGAATGCTGTAAGTCATGTAAATCCAATGAAGAAAGATGTATCTTTGGTAGATGTGACTCGTCTCAGGGATCTACCGTGGGAAGAATATGACGAAAACTGTCACAGACGTGCTTGGAAATCAGTGAATATTGCTGAGACTCAATTGAAGTGCTACAAAAAATATGGAAAAATTGGAGGAGGCTCAGCAGTCAAGTGGAATAGTCGAATCAATCTGGTGAAAGTCAAAGAGATTGAAGATGCATCAGGATTAAATGCGAATCTAGGGAAAGTAGTTTTTGAGTTGAGCGTGAACATAATTTTCCACGAGGACTCAGAAACCGGGTCTTCATGGCAAAGCTTCCTTCCCGGAACTGACAAAGATCATTTGGCTCCTGCTTCGGTTTTAATCTCCACCGCAGGATGCTCTGCGAAGGATAAGCAACTACTGATAGATCACGTACTGAATTTCAGATCAGGAGATAAAGTTGAGTTCTATGGAATGTTAAATCCAAGTTCTGCTGGAAGTTTGAAGCCTGAAATAGTCAATGTTCACTCGTTTAAGTGCTCGAGTTGTGCCATAGTGGAAAATTCTGTTGAGCACTTCGTTCGTACCTCACAGGCACCTCCAACAATCCAGCAACTGCATTTGCACGGAGGAAGCGAAACTCAAGACGACACTTACTCCAAAGTAATTGAACAGTTGAAATCATCCTTTGAGGGGGTGAAATCATTAGTAGGAGGTTGAAATTAGTTGACTGGATTGTTCGAGTTTAGTCGATCGACAATGTGCAATGTGTACTTATTAATGTACAAGACTTGACTGATTTATTCATGAGTACCTCTAATAATATTACTTACTCAGATCTAACTATACCAATAAATACGATTTCTTGTGTGTCGTTGAATCACGAATTGTGCGCTTTGAGACTTCTGAAATCATTATTCTTGCTTCTGTACCTTCTCCTTATTACATCGCCAGGAAGATCAAGCTCGCTTCTCAATCGATTTTTCTTTTTTCGACCTTCTTTTCGAAAATCTGAGCTATGTGTCTGCAAAGGCAATCCGCGACTGAACTCAGCATCAGAACTTAATTCTTGATATTTTCGCCTAATTTTGTCAACTCCGTGTCGTCTGTGGTGGGGGTTGTTCTCTGGAAACGGATAGTTTTGTTGTAACTGGGCCAGTTGGTAAGCAGTGTTAGCCATTAGTGGAGAATTGTACATGAGGCTGTACAAAGGATATTGAGGGTTCGAATTCGGCTGGAACTGAAGATTCTGCTGAAACTGAAAATTAGAATTGGGCTGAAATTGAGGATTCACATGCGTTCCTCTTGAAGCTGAGGAATAAGGTTTAACAATCTCATGATAGGAGGGTAGCTCTGCTGAATCTTCATCTGCCTCTCGTTTTGAACGGTTGCTTCGTCGCTTCCTGTCATTATACTGCCTGGAGTGAGACGGAGTCCCATAAGAAGAAGGGCTACCATAAGTAGACGAAGGAGACCCGTAGGAAGTGGACGGATGTCCATGCGAAGCAGAATGCTGATGCTGATGAAGTGACTTTAAGTATTGATAATGCTCAACCTCCGTTTCATGTTTTCGAAAAGCAAAGCCTTCCGCAGCCACCAAAGACACTCCAGCAGCCATAGCTCCAATTGCGCACAAAAGTCCTAACTGAATCATACTGAAATTTCCGTGATGAGCGATCTCGGGAACCGTTTCTCTCGTTTTGTTGACGAAGGAGGTGAATATGTGATAGAAATCGACATCTAGACCGCCATGGTCCTTAGTCGGATGCGATCCAGAAGGTTTAGACGAATGGTTGTGATACTTATTATGCGAAAACTTTGAGATATTCTTGTTATGATGAAACGGGAATAGGGAATGTTTGTCATGCGAAGTGTTTTCAGTACTGTCCTTATCCCACGGGAATTTTATGGCTAAAATGCTGTGGGTAATTAATATTAATAATAAGACGGAATCACTGACAAACCTTGACCGAAATTAACTGTAGCCTTACCTCGTAGCTAAGAAGCCGAAAATGATCAGAGTTGGGAACAAAATCTTAGAATCCATTCCTGTGCAACTTGACTTACAATCACTAAAGCAGAAACCATGCTGTTCGTACCAAGAGAAATGTGACAGTCTGAAGTCTCGTCAGTTCTGAGATTGACTCTCAACTCAATTGAGTTTTCATGCGTTTTAAAATGCATTTAGGTTTCTAAGTCAGAGAGAGTGGACGGGATCATTAGAAAAAGGTAATGACACTAAAGGAATAAAGCGAGATAGCGACTCACTGCACACTGACGTATAATGATCATGATGTATGGATATGACTTTAGAATTCATATTGAAAAATTATACAGGAGACCGATAACATAAATATTTTGTGTCTTTTGTTTAAAAGACATGCTATATTTTCGGAACAAGATTTTTCACAAAAGTACTTGTCAACATGAGGGTGTGGGAAATTTATTGGAGAAGACGTCAACTGGTCTCGACCAAACCTTTACAAAAGTCTAATATCGTTAACATGTTACTGAATCAAGTTAAGAGCTTTCGACACACATCAGTACCAGAACCTCTTGAGGCTAACCACTTTTTAGCTGCTACTGACAGAACCAATTCCTAAATTATTGAGTATGAACAAATCATTAGATATAACACATCACTACATGAAAGGAGTAAACTATATTTGAGAATTGCAGATATTCTGATTTATCACCCAATTTTAATTTCATACGATTTGAGTTTGAACTATCACAAACAACGATTAACATGAAACTTTTCAGTTGTAACAAGTAGCAATTTTATAAGAACAAAACTTGGAACTAATATTTAGACACGTGTATTGCGATGAGTCATTTATAAATATTATAACATTAGTACTGTGATGGCAAACGGATGCTTCATTTCTACCACACACACTTACATTCGAACTTTCGAACCCACTGACTTCAAGTTTAGAAAGTGGGTTAAACATTTCTGTAGACCATTGGCTACATTCTGTCCTGAAGGGACAGCAGTTGATTAACTTTATCCTTAACAGTTAGTCACCGTGTGGAAGCCAGTTATCGAAATACATCATTCGAAATTCGAACAAATGCATGGACAAGTTTATCTGATCCAGTGATACCTATACGGTTAGTCAAACTTATGCCATACATGTAATTGGCTTCGACAGGTACAATGTGTGACAAACAGAAAGTAACAAAAACGAATAAATCGGTAGTAAGTGGTTTGCATTTTGCTGGCTTTGCATCCAGATGTCATGTACATTTCTTGACGCCTTGATCATTGCAACGAGGTTAAGTTACAAGTAAGTAGTCGCATATTTTACACTGTGGAAGCATTTAACAAAATATCGGCCTAGCTACAGTCTCGGTTTCAAGTCTAATTACTGTACTCAACCATCTAGCTTTGTAGTGCTACCAAAATAAAGTCCGCAGCTTTTTCAAAGGCACACAACAACGTTCTCTTGTCCGAGAAGATTCATTGTCAATTTTCTATCACTGTCATAGGTTAACTCCTACAACTATGTGACCTACAAGCTATTTTTATAATAAGCCGTACAAACAAAGTCTAATTGATATTTACAAACCAGTCCACGTACATGAATATGTATGTGAGGACAGGGATAGTTTCAAAAACAAATCCCTGTTGACTTGCAACATAACAGCAGCAAATTCAGAGGATTCTTGCTGACTCGTGTATCAAAAGAACGCAAATGGAATAAAATGAATCATAAAATTACTCTTCTACTGCGTTTCATATGCTTCGGCGTGGACGAGGATGTTCTTTAGACGACCATGGAAGAGAATACTGTCGGGGAAGTGCTCCTCCAACATTTCCTTCCATGTATCGGAACACAGGGAACCACCATAGTCTTGAAAGGAAATTATTAGACGACCCATTTGGACCGTTATGAAGCTGGAATAGCAGAATAATAAATTACGTCAATCTTAATAACATACAAATATTTGTCAGTATCCTGCTGCCTTTTACAGCTTACCTTCAACTGTGGATTGTTTGCCAAAGTATGGTAAATCCAAAATAATCTTGTAGCTACGTAATACGCTATAATAATATCTACAGTGTAGTGCCCTCGTGATATCAGCATCATGAGAACTCCTAAACAGCTGACTATCCACGATGTCCAGTGAAGAAAAACAAGTCTTCTAGGAGTATCTAAAGTAAACAATCCAGAAAAATTGTTTTCGAAAACACGAGTTCTCATACATGATGTTTCTTAAAAATAGAATGCACTTACATTCTTGAATGAACAAAAACGCTGTGACTAAAATAACTGTATGTCCCGAATAAATGTAGTCTCCACAATATGTGTGCTGTCCATTTATTGAAAGACCGAACCCGCTAACGAGCTGAATCACCCTTCGAGCAATCTCTAAAACTGATGTGCTGTTGGACTTCGGAGAGCAATGGTAAGTGAACGAGGCCACAGGAAGCACGGTGACATACATGGTTATAGATCTCATAAAATACAGACACGCTAATATTAAGAAAGCACGTCTAAAAACAATCCATCTGTAAAGCAACAGAACAGTCAAAAATTAAAGGTCCTCTTAATGAAATTTACAAAAACGATATAGATGTGTAAAACACTTCAAATTAATTACCTGTGCTTATGAAGTAACATAACTACAGCTGTGGACATGGCTGAAATCGCAACCAGTATATCGGACACATCCAAAGCCCAATCTTGAGCTACTATGTTATCCAATATTATATCGGGAAGAGGATCAACCTTATTTCTATCCGGCAGCCTTTCATGGGTAAGTGCAAGAGATAACGTGGCTAATACAAAATTACAACACAGAATTAAAAACGCTATAACAGTCTTCCTTTTCTCTTTGGGGTATCGTTTGGATGTCACAACCGGCTGATCGGATGGGATATTGATTCTTGTGGCACTCCTGCCTCTCTTCCCATCCTAAAATAGTAAAAGCTAAACTCAACGAGAGATAACCAAACGATTTAATTCATTAATTTTGCAGGTTAACTTACGGATACAATGGAAGATTCCAGCTCCCCATCTGCATCTGGCTCCATCCACCCATTTTCACACTCTTGGAGTAAAGGCTGACGTTGGTATAACAGGTCCCCACTATTAGTTGACATTGGACTGGAACTATTGGAATATGCTTGAGTAGCAGTTCCGTTTGCGTGCAGAGACTTTCCACTCCCAGTGTTAGTTATAACCACTATTGTTTCTGTCGGTGAAAGCCGAAGTGTCGGCTGGCTACTAGACGAGTAAGTATTGTTATTTCCAGAACTGTTGCGTATCCTGCTAGTAGAAGCACGATTTCTGGTACCCTCCTGACCACTTGTTTCGTCAATATCTTGCTGCTGTTGCTCTGTTATTATGGAGGGTACACTGCGATTCACTCCTAAGCCAAGGTCCAATCCTAAGCCTATATGCACAGTAGGACTTGGCCCAATCGGCTGAGATCCGACGCGAGGTATATTAATATTCGAACTGTTCACTGTGTTTCGACCACCCGAACTTTCACTCTCTCCACTTAGCACTGACGAAGATAAAAAGCTGTTGCTTTCACTGCTTACACTACCAGGCCGACTATTAGCGTTTGTGCTGTGAATATTTCCTGGCTGATGACTGGCATTAGTTGAGGTATGTGTAATACCAGACCCAGATCCACTCGTTATTAAAGTCCCTGAAGAAGACGGCTCGGCAAAGCTTCCATAGTCAGCCTTGTCTGATAGAACCACCATTCTGCAAATAGAACATATTTTATAGTCAACTGAATTAACACATTAAACTCCACAAGTATGCATATATTTATATAGTTCACTCCAGAGACCCAAGATCATCATCATGAGTGCATAGTACCGTATAAGCTCGACAAGAGTTCTTATAATGATCCAGCCTCCATCTAAATTACGACTAACACATTGATAACCTGAGACACTAATACCCCGCTATCTATACATACAGCACAGAGTATTTTACTAATGAAAAAATATTTCTTGCTCTAAAACTACTAATGGAGCAAAAAAACTAAGATCGCATGGAACACTCCATATGTAAACCACTAGACTCGAGCAACAATCCTCATCGAGATGGGATCTCAGAAATCAGAAATGACCTTTGCATATAAATTGTTATCACTTGATCTCATTGACTATACTGTTTCATATATATTTAAGCTACACAGCAAATTGCGTAAACCCATCCAGACCATTACATGCCGTAATTGTTTATCTGACATTTGAGTTGATGCTAGATACGAAATTCTGATCAGAATGATAGTGTAATGCCTTACCTATGATATCGCTCGTTTGTCATATCTAAAACTCTTTCACTGTAAATCAGTCAACACGTAAGTGAAGACCACGTACGTAATATATGATTGTGCGGAGATTAAGTCTGAGACTGAATGAAACCCAACTAGACTTAATCCGTTCGTTAGTCCATTACGTATCAAGGATTTTGCATGGAGATCAGAATCTGAGTTGCGAACACAGAATACACTTATACTCACACAGAATAAGGAAAATCAATGAATGAAGAATTTAAATTACGGCTATTAGTGGACTATTTACTAAAGAGAGCGACATTGTGGGAAACGAACTGGCCCTAAACCTCTACACAGGGAACTGACACTGAAACTGGAACTAAATTTTTACATGAGCTTGATCTAACTGGACTCAACCCACTCATTGTTAGTGCTTTTATTGAGTTAAACTCGATTTGCTGTTGTACAGGATTCAATAAAACGACCCTTCCTCTGTATTCTCATTTATGAAATGAACGATGTTCTCAATTTTAGACTACCAGCTCGGTGAAGTCTCCTTGGCCTTATGAGCCTTTATTGCTACTCAACGATCTCCTTTCTTGGACTGAAAACATCCGAACTATTTGGAACTTGGAACACAAGAATTGAATGATACACTTTAGATGACTCACTTCGTTCGTGCAAGTTTTAGTCACACTCATTCACTTATTACTTATTATCATCTACGCTCTACACACTTCAAAACAAGATAATCTTTTAAGACCACGAGAGTTAAAAGTCGAGAGAAGTGGGAATATTGGGATTGATGATGAATGATGAATCATCTGTGCTATCTTTAAGTACAAGAAATGCATTGTACTCAATGTACTCATAAGCCATCAGCTTGACCGTAAACCTGCTACCCTCAGCATGTTGGTAAAACTTGATTTACTTATTTATCTACGAACAAAGTTTGTCCACGTATCGTCTTTCAGAACCTACTCCAGACAAGGGCATTCGTCATCTCATAGTGCGTGTGACCATCTTTAACCGATTCAGGCGGACGCGTAGGAAATAGAGGAACTGTTCCATCTCGTGTACTAAATTACAGGCGTTTCATTAACACTTCCATAGATTATTAAGAAATGCAGATTGTAGAACTTTTGGCTGTAAACGAATGAATGCATGAAATATGACATAAGTTTCAAATATTACTGCGTAGTTGAAGAAATCGGGTTCTTGAACACACGAACTTAGTTTTCGTCACGTTTGCGATTATAAGTGTGACTACTGGTTGACTCCTCTTTAGGTTGAAACTTAAGTAATCTGTGATCTTAACAAGTGATGCATTGTAACTAAATCAATATTATCAATAACCAGAATGACTCACAAATGTCAACCACATTATTACTGTTTGTATATTCAATTCAAATTCAGGGTTTGGGTTCAAAAAATAACCTAAAGGTTTATATTCATCAGCGTTATTCCATTCGAAGTGAAATAAGACAAAGTCTCTTTTGACTAACTTAATTTGTAGAACGATAAAGCTGAAAAATGTTTGAAGACATTACTTGACAGTAATAGTTTTGCTCACATTCAGATAAAAAACAAGAAATTTTCCAGACGCCAAGATAAGTAGTAAGTGAATCGAATGGAACGATTTATATCTATCATTTAATCTCTAGACGTTCGGTGTCTCATTTGACAATTTTGTAGTTATTGATAAAATGAATACCTACCTGCTGATTGAACCTTAAGGAAAATCCGCTTGGAAAATTATGTCTTGACAGGCTTAGTATATTTAACGGTAAAAGTGGACAACTTTTAAACCTTTTGATACAGTTACCGAGTAATTTTCAACACAAAACCAATGGTGCAAGTTACACTCAACTATAATAAGACTGACTGAGAATTAGGAAGGTTGAGAAAATACAACGGAATAAAATCCGCATGAATTTTATCATATTTTACGAGTAAGTTTATTCTATTCACCACATTCCAGCAAAAGTGATGTGTTGATTAAATGAAAATCACGAGATGTTCAAATATTTATGCACATACACATCATTCTAATCGTAATCGTACAACACATTTAACAGACACCACCTGAAAGACCTGACCGAACAGTGCCAAGCAAGCCAGGGTATTGGTCATTGGTTACATTCACTTTAACCGTTTTGTGTGAGGAAGGAAGTATACCAAAACTGTTGTGTACGTACATACATTGTAGATCTGATAAATTGAACAAAATTCTGTCATAAAAAACTCAGGTTACATATTACGTAATGAGAAGTGCAATAGATAGAGTGACTTTCAGTGTACGGAAGTGCTTTGATTAAAGCATGGATATCGATAGACCTCATTCATCTCTCGAATTCGTGATAATGGTTTGACTACGAGTATGAAAGTGCCTGCTGCATTGCAAAAACTGCTATTTATACTCCTGATATTCTTACCCACCATACTACATAATTCGTACATTGGATGAAAATGTCAAGGTTAGTTTTCCGGAGCTATACATCGTGATATTTATCCATTTATGTATTCGGTGGATTTTCATTGCTTTTGAATCCTGAAGACTGAACATAATGCTATCAGAAACAGGGAACAGGCATTTCGCATACCCCTAACTTTACCCACAAGAATTAACTCTATCTCTTACATATTCCCTAATATTCCCATTTTATTTACTATTTGACCACCTAACAATGTCCATTTATTTCAATTTAGAAACATTAAGAACTAGAGTGCTCTGATGGAGATACTGTAAAGCTGAACCTACCTAGGTAAATATTTTGCAAAAATCTAACCATCAAACGTTCAAATATATATTAAACAAGAAGTCGTGTTAAGGCTAAACAAGTCCTGCATGATATGACAGTTTTGAACGATCAATAATTTAATGTAATTTTAAGAAAGTGATTCGTCTTCATATCCCCACTAACAAGATTATTTTCATGTGATTAAAAGTTTATTGAATGAATATTTTAGTTCATAGTGCATATTAAAGTTATCACTTTGTTTCACCATAAAGTAATACACTACATTTGATGCTTCGAATGCAGACTTTCGCAAAAAAAATCGACGTTCTATTATGAAATATATGAAGGACGTGATTATCTAGAATATCATGCTGCAGATTATCCTTCAAGTTATAATGCTTAACCACTTTGAAAAACTATGATTTTCTTTCTCCATGCCCTTTGGTGACTATTGTAGAGTAATAAAAAGCTATATTTATTTATATTTTAGAAGCTTACGCAGCATTTTCGTGCTCCAGCAATGAGTAGTTATAAGCTGCTTTCCGCTTCATTGTACGATTTGATTTGTGTCTGACTGTGTCCAACAGGGATTTGCCAATTTTTAACAGTACAACTCAACACTGCTGCTTATACTATGAAATACTGACGTACAAACTACAAACAGATATTTTTAAAGAGCTCTTATTTGTCTGTTTGCCACTTGAATCACTACACACAAACATCCCTCACTGTGAGGGCCTCACATATAAATGGATAATAATAATGAATTTTAGAAGACAGAAGTTCACTCACACGTATTCCGAAATAAATAGATAAGATCCCGAATCACCAAATACGCATCACTTTGAGTTCAGGATCAAATACAGAAAGAAAACTGATCATGTGAAAGTATTACGATTTTCTGTGTATTTATTTGAAGTTCTACACCTAGTTGTATAATGACGCAATGGACTCCATTCCCATGCACTGCCTGAGTTGTATACTACTAGCAATGACTTCTAATTCCTATAACTATAAAACACATAACATAATCATTCACGCAGCCTACGCTTAGTTGAAGTAAGAAGTTGAAAACTTGCCCATCCAAGTTTTTTGTACGATATATGAAAAGAATGACTTATTATACATGGAAAAGAGAGTGACGAAGACTCTCCCAATGACTAAGAGTTTCCAGTGGACAAGTTGGCTGACATTCGACTTTGTCTTTCAATGCACATTGAGTCACATCAAATAAGAGTTTATCATTAACAACTCACACACGAGCTATGATTTTTGTAAACACACGAGATGCCTTTCGAACTCCCATTACATTTGGTTCTGAGTTCGGATTCATATAAATAACTTCCTTATAGTTTTTTAGTTCTAGACATGTCTAGAATTAAAACTATAAGGAAGTTATGTTAATGTGAATGCATTCACATTCAGAACAACAAAGATCGATCGTGGACTGGTGGACTTACCTATTCTGCGGTTCTTATGGTTGAATTATCCAACTCCAAGTGTCACAGGGTCACAGATGAAGCCAGTTGCGAATATACTGCGAACCTACATAAAATGTTCACAATTTACTGTAAGTGCGTAACACAAATACGGAAAATGGTTAAGCAAAGCCAACTTAAAACAAAATAAATCTATAGAATCTCATTCGTAAGACATTGCCTAATAGTACTAGGCCAACTAGGCAATAGGACATCTTTTATGACTGCACCACATCATGACATCATTCCTCTTAAACTTTATAATATTATTATTACCGAGACTTCGTGATAAATGGATTCCCTTTCCATTCATTAAGGTGAGGTCACCCAAATTCATTCATTGCTGCTTGTGTTTGAGACTTGCGATTCTTTTCGTGCAAAAAAGCTATCACTATGATATTCCTTCTTATCATGTAAGTGTGACTATGAATGCAATTTTAGACTAGTTTGTCATCCTGTGCTTTGCCATTTTTACGAGTTTGGTTTTCTGCAGGATAAATATAAAATTCTTTCCTATGGTTTAATTTTGTATCGTTGAACTCCTATGCAAAAATCGATACTGAAAGATCAGTATCATGACACAATCTGTATCATTTCCACTTAAGCCCACACCTATTGCAATTCAAATCAACAGCTAATTAAACGACTACGCTAGACGTCTTAATAGTAGAATACGCAGGTCTGTGTGTGCGAAATAAACTGATGAAGACAGACATTAATGAAATTCACTTGTTGCCTACCACTGGGTGGATGAGTAATCGTCTTTTCTGTCAGATTTGTATGTGTGTAGTCAACTCCATTATTTCTTCCCTAATCAACACCAAAGTGTCAATCTTAATGAATAAAAGAATGTTAATTGGAATTTTCGAAGGCTAAAATTAACTACTTCGAAGCTTTTGCTTTTAAAAGCTTCACACTGAAATACCGACAAACTTTCTTCTTGCAGTGTATAATGAACAATCAACAAATTACCTTTTGTAAACATCAATGGCACATTAAAAAGTTAATACAGGCAACACAAAAAACTAATCCCAAGATTGAATTAACTTTACCCTGTGTGAAATTTTAAAACATGCCCTAAAATCTAAAATGTGTAAGCATAATTTCGTGATCTTTCTAACTAATAAAAACTAATCAACCCGGTAATCAAACTACGTCACTCCCAAATATGAATTTTCAGAATTTCTATTAAAATGAACTACAAATCCTTCGGGCAATACTTAAATCTCACAAAGAATACGATGAATCATTTTACAAGTTGTATACTCACAAACAGTTTTATATTTCCTCCTACTCCGTACTTAAAACACTCGACAAACCCTTAACTCGCAATTTCTTCTACAAAACCCACATTAAAAATGTAAACCACCACACTACGTCTAATAATAACCTACCCCTAATAACACCAATATTAGCAACTCCTAAACCTTCCCCTAAGCAGACCCCAATAATAAAAACGATCTAAAGAAAATTATGAACTTTATTATGACAATCATAAAGAAAACCCAGACTCACTTTCCTGTGACACCTGAGATGGTTCGAAAACTTGGGTTGCACGAGTTATCCGGTAGTGTTCCTCCTGCACACCCCCCACTTTCACAACACCACAGCCCCCAAAATGTTCATAATAATCCGTAGTAGGGTTAAACATCTAAAATCTAAGATAGTAACAATAACACTGTCTATAATAATTCGCTCAGACAGACAATAAAGTAGTGGTGGAGAGAGATCGAGTGTAGCGTTGGACTTGACCGACTTAGTGGGTGCAAGTGTACTGAGGAAGTTGCTTGAAATTCGCACTCTCTTGGCACGTCAGGCGGGGCTCTCCCCTCACACACACACACCACACACACATACTACCCACACATGCTAAGGACACACACACACACTACACTCCGCACTACTACGGTTTCTTCGCCACCACCGACTTTCACTCCTTCTTCACACCACCACTTGTTTTCTCTCTTTCACTGGAGTCGTGCTAAAGCACTTGCTAACTGGTACTTGCTTTGTTCGACCCTCGAGTGGATTCATGTATGACGAAGGATACGACTGACATGGGGGTGGGGCTGTGTAAGTACGGAAATGTGACAAAACTGACAAGACATCGATCCATTAACAGCTACTAATACGGTGTATAAGGAGAGTTAAGAGAGAGAGAGATTGAGTGCTTTAATCATGTTTGGCTTATATGAGGGTTCATACAAACACATTACTGTGGTATGCTTGCAGTAGTAAAGTCATGTGGGAAAAATTGGATTGGAGATTCATATGATTTACTACTGGCGAAGGAATGTTTTTAGACTTGAGACATTAGAGGAAGTGCATATGTAAACTACTGCCACATACACACTGCCAACTGGGTTGGTGTGGTGGTGTATGAACCTCTTTGATTATGATAATGTAGTTTATATTGGAGCATTGGGACATTGGGAGAGTCTGGTATTATATAGAACGGGATATGAGATTTGGTAATTTTTCTAAGTGAGTAATGTCTGGTGTTTTTAGAGGTCTGGCGGATGGATGGAAGAGTCATGCGATGTAATAGTGTTACATGTATGTACTCTATAAAATACGGATAAATGTGTGATAATGTCTAGGATGGGTGGGGCTATCCAATTGTAGTGGAATAGTTTCGGGTTTTGTAAGTAAGAGAATGCCTCGCTTTTGATAAAAGTACGATGTACCAGTGTACCACGGAAAGGTTAGTAGTAATCATTAGAAGTGCATATGGAAATAAGTGCAAATTGGAAAATGTCATGTAAGTGTGCTGCCGAGGAAAGCCAATGAGATGCAAATAATTAATTCTTGAGGAATACTCGAGAGCTTTTATGGTGTGAACAAAAGACTTGTTGAGTTTACGAGCTTCTTCTCACAGCAAGAAAGTGTGAGTCTAAGTAGCGAAGATATTTATTGGTGGATTTTTGAAGTGACTGTCAGTTCGATTTTGTCAAATAGGTTACGTCAATGAAGGGTTTTTTGTGCGAAAGACCCAGAGACCCATCCAACGTGCTTTTAGTCTGTTTTTCTATTTATGGATCACTTACTCTCCTTTCTTTCTTCATTGCTTCTCACTTTATGATGAGGCTTTGATGGTATTCACACTGGGTTTTAAGTCTGCACTTTGGATTCCTCTTCTAGTGATGATGTATGGGGATGTGCTGACAAAGTAGTTTGATGCGGAAGCTTTATTCTCTCCGGGTGCGATGAGATTGCGTTTGCGAAGCGAAGAGCTGAGGGACCAGAGGGACCTTATTGTGTTCCTGGAGCGTAGGAATCGATAGCAGGATTGCATGGTGAAAGGCTGAAAAGGCAAGTTAGAGATAGATATATTATTATGCTCGAGTCACTTGAGTGTCTCAACTCTCAATCTCTGGAAATCATCTCAACATACCCCCCTTGGGATAATCCTCCTGGAACACAATCTCTACATTCCGGGATGCATCCTATTTTCATGCAAATAGGACAGTTACATTTGTAGTTCTTTGCGCCGCTAGAACTGCAATTGGCTCTAGGTGTGGTGTGGTGTGCCCGGTGTGGGGCTGAATTAATCGAAGAGGAAAGGGGAAAGTATCTCGATGGGAAGTCGTTAAGGTTAAATGCACTGCTGTGCAAGTTTCCATTGAGAGTGGAACGAGGTCTGGGGTACCCTGTGACTGAACTTTCTCCTGCTGTAGATTGAGTTCTGCCCACTCCATAATTATTTCCATTTCCACCAATGGTACCAATACTAACGGCAGAGCTACCAAAATCGCTTGGCACACACATTTCTTCGTTTGGAAGGAGAAAAGCTATGATGGAGCATATTATTTGAAGAATGCCAATAGTCATATATCCAACGTAGAAATCATGTAGCTGTCTCCTGTAAGAAATCAATAAGATACGGATCATTCAATTCGCTCAGGCATCGTTGTTTTTGTTAGTGAATCGCTCACGCAACAATGGCCACGAAGATAGTTGCGGAGCAAATTCCAATCGCATGAAACCATAAAATCCAGCCCCAGGAATGTTCCAGCCATTTTCTAGGGATAGTTACGAGAGTCACACGAGGAATGAGGCACACTATGACCCCTTCTATGATTCCCATCGTTCCACACCAAACAAGCAACCAGCCATAAGTTTCTGCCCATATTAAAAATATCCACAAGAACCCTGAAACTGCAGGTTCAGAAAAATCATTTCATCATAGATGGATCATTGCTTTCGGTATACTTTTTGACAATTATTATTTTCGCTGATTTACTACTCACGTAATACTGCACACTGGAAGAAGATTCGATTGTAGAAGTACGAGTAGTCGTTTCCGATCAGAAATACTGTTCGGGATAAGATTGACGTGATGCACAAGGACGAAATGTACCAAGGAGAGAGTTCGATTCCTAATGAGTCAGCATATGAAAGAGTGAACATGTAGGGCAAAAATAAGCCTAGTGTGGCGAGACAGACACAAACTCCCCATAAAAGGAAAGACCAGTCCGTCCATAAAGAAACATCGCAAACACAAACGCATAAACCTGAAAATGCAATAAGTTAGCATCTCGTTTGTAAGCCACGCATGTTATTGTATTCATATCTTATAATATAATAATATGATTACATGCTTCCTCCACTTCTTCTTTTGGTGGCTGAGTTTCATCGTTTTGTATGGTGTCTTCTACAAAATCTTTTATGTTTTTGTTCCTCTTGGAAGTGTCTCTAGGCTTCAGACACCCTTCATCGACTTTAAAACTGGGGAGGACATTACAAGCCCCAGCGATGACTAAGGTGATCACAGCTAAGCTAAGTTTGGTCCACTTGTAGCTAATCTGTGTCAAACAAACATTCATATTTAATAGACGGTTGGTTGGTCTATCGTAATTATACGCTTAGCTTACATGTGACAAGAGGAAAAGTGAAAGCCAATAGTAAACTAAAGTTCCTATCCTGCCAGCAATGCAAGTAGAAATAACTCCGGTAATGAGGTTTTTTCGGAGAATATCTCTGCAAAATACCAGGCAATGAATTATGAATAAGACTGTATGTATAAAGAGTTCCCTTAACGGGGAACGCATGGAATATACATACGAGAAAACAGTAACTCACCCTGGGATGCACATGGCAGCAGTATAGGCCAATCCCCCACCGACCCCAAAAAGCAGAATGTTGCACAGATGAAATGCTATATAATGAAGGACTTGAGAATCCAGAATAGTTCCAATGAATATGAGTAGCTGCTCGGTGTGTCAGAGAAGCTATGAATTATGGCAGTTAAATCCCCTTGTTAGTGAAAGTGGAGCGCTTACCATTCCAAACATACAGGTAAGTCTATGGCCACACCATTGGATACAGACACATCCTAAACACGACGTCTGAGAAGAGAAAAATTATTCAGTCCTCTGGAGTTTCTCCACAAATTATCTCATTTATTTTAACTAGACCATGAATACCTTAATCAGCACTGCATAAGTAAGTGCTGCTGTGAAAGAAACTTCTACAAATCCCATGTTATATTCCTTTTGGACGACTGGAAAGTACAATGCGAAACAATGAATCTGTCCGATGACCGTCGCAATAATAACAAACGCTGCTAGAAGTGAAACAGTGTCAGCTGGTCTATCAAAGCCATACGGAGGTCTTCCACAATCCAAAATGTAGAAATAATTGCACTTTCCTCGTGCCTGTGGATTAACAAGGTAACAGGTGTACTTGTACTTATGCCCCGAAATCATACATGACTCAGTTGTAAACATGCCAATCACTTGAGAACCTCAACTCCAGGTGCACAGGGATTGGTTTTATGGACATACTCCACAAGTAGTGCAGAGGTTCTGATGTCATTTATTCCAAAGCCACCAGGTGCTCGAGACATCAAGGGATATTTTAATGTAATAAGCTTTACTTGAACAAAAGTCGTACTTTCTCCTTCATTAAAAATCACTTGATAAACACACTACTTGTCTTTCGCTACTATAAATAAGTCATGCATACACAGTTCTGCACTCCAATTTCCATGAAAACTTTTGCTTCTAAAAATTACTGAAACATGAAGTTTCATGAAGTTTGACGTACGCAGGGACTCAAATGAAGATGATGAGATCCAACAGGCTTAAAAGTTTCGAAACTCTATGATGAACTCGTATTGTATTTCAATTCTAGAGTTCAATCCAATTAGAGTGCCACCAAAAGTCACTCATGTTCATTTATTATTCAAATTCCAAGCTCACTTTTCTTGTGATTCATATAATTTATAATAATTTATGCATGCATGGAGAAAAGCACGTATTGGTTTTCTGGTCTGGCATGTGACATTTTGCTTTTCAAACATTCCAAACAACATCGAACAGTGCTCGTTGTCTGGAAAATAATAATGTTGAATGTGAATTCCGAAAATCTTGAGAATCAAAAAATCTAGCCGAATGCCAAAATCAATGATTAAGCGTCTGTTATCTCTGAACTTCTCACAGTAATTACAGGCACGCGTATGTACCCACAGCACAACGGAGACATTGACAGTGCAAAACTCCAGAGCAGACTGAGAAGAGAAAGTGTGGTGAAAGCATTTGTATCAGCGTACCCCTGCGTATCCTTGCACCTTGTTTGCGCGCCAACAAAACTTTGAAAGCCGGGATCCTTCTACTCGATTGTATCAAAATCTACTCAATGGTTGTTGACATTTTTGTATTCATCAGTCTTGTACGACAAAAAAATTGATAAGTGACAAAATACAGAAAAAATTGAAAAATACTGAAAATGAGTTTGGAAGGTGACGGAGGATCCGTTCCCCATACTGCAGGGGTAAAAAAGCTGGACGGGTGCCGCCATGTAGAGGATTCAGCTTTTGAATTCGAAGGATGGACTATTACCGTCCTGAAAAGTCCTATTCTGCCTTCAAATTGTTATTGCTCAGCACTGGACGCACAGAACACAAAAGCACTGTGTCTTGAAACACAGGTTCCCTTTGACGCTACAAGTTCTGGTCAGACATTGAAGTGTCAAGTGTGCAGGTGATAATTCCGTACAATTGTTGAATGCAGTTTAATTGAATAAACTTAGTGAACTGACTGACTGTATTATAGATATTCAGAGGAGCTGGAACTCAAGCATTACCCCGAGATGGTTTTCCCAGACAATATGCTTCATCTTGAGTACAAACCTACTGGCTTCGTTTTGCTGTTCAGTACATTAGATGCTATGAAGTTAATGACAAAGCAAGACACTGAATCTGTGAGAGTTGCATGTGCAGAAGCGTGGCAGGCTTCTAAGTAAGGCTATATAATCGGTTAGCAGACATTGAAGGCATTGACTGCCGTTGAACTTAGTTGAATAATTGATTTGACTTTCTAGATCAGAAATGGGACTGCCCAAAGAAATTCATCATGATTTCAATTGGACTTTCACCACTGATTATCAAGGGACACTCAGGAGTAAGGACGGGAGTGAAGTAAATGTAGCCCCATGTGTTGAGAAACTGAACTTGCAGAAACTCATGGTGAAAGAACAGATCTTGTTTTTCGAGGAAATACCGATGTTTGAAGATGAGCTCCACGATAATGGGATCTCGAATTTGACGATTAAAATCGTACGTGACTTTTTACCTCTTTATTATTTTTCAAATATTTGTGATGTATGAATATGAATTTTAAATTGGTATTGAAAACATAATGAATGCGAATATGCCGTTTCAGAGAGTGATGCCGTCTG
Organism: Isotomurus maculatus; assembly: GCA_034696585.1. Classification (NCBI taxonomy): domain Eukaryota; kingdom Metazoa; phylum Arthropoda; class Collembola; order Entomobryomorpha; family Isotomidae; genus Isotomurus; species Isotomurus maculatus. Next base: position 21,415 of record JAQGAC010000007.1, on the reverse strand, counting down.
GATTCTTCGTTTTACACCGGTATTTTCTGAGAGTAGATCATGTTATGGCAAAAGTTTGTGACACACGGTTTCATTTCGAAGCAAAGAATGATTATGTTCTCAGGCAATTCCAAGTTAGAGAAGAATCATTCAAAAATTTGAGTAGCGTCCCTCAGCACATATTTGCGGATATGAACAAGCTGTATGATCATTTACCTGTAAGGAAGGAGGTTACAGATAAGCTTATCTTGGGGACGGTTTGAAGGTTCGTTGAGTTCTGGCACTGATAGATACTAAATTAGTAAATCGGGCGTATTAAAGTTAAGTCAAGTCTCGCGAAGTCAAATAAAGTTTTCATTTTTTAAACGTGTGTGTTCATGTTTATTGAGGTGCTACTTATTTGAACACTGCTACAATGCAGCGTTGAAATCATTTCACTATTTGAAGCTCCGCAGCCATCTTTCGATTATATAACTACTTTATCGTGACGGATAACATAAAAACAAGTAAAGCTGAGTTTTATAATGCTACATCAACACTAACTTGTCTGTGACTTGGGAATAAATTATATCACACAATAAGATCTATTTATAAATACCTTACCAATTTTACTCTCTCGTCACAAATATGCTTCAAAATATGATATAAGGCGTGATAATCAACGCATGATAAATTACAATCAAGTACAAATTATCTTACTGTACTGTAGGAATAACTCAAACGGTAGACACCAATAACTTTCTAACGCTCCAAAAATACTATTACTTTAATTTATGCAATTACTTCATGATATTTTACTTGTTTTGTTATCAACTATTTTGCGATGGTCCGACTCTGTCTAGACATTCCAGTTTCCAGTACTTATTTATGTCTGCTTGAAATTCAAGCTTTTACTCCCACTTTTCATCGATTTATATTATATATATTTTTTCTTTCAAAACTCTAAAGGCAGAATGAAAGGTGTTTTCATATATGATGAGGTAATTAATCCCCTTTCACGATAGCTTTACTTAAATTAACCAATTTAATTATTCATCTTCGGGCCTATTGTTAACCACCTTGTGGAATGTAATGGTTTAATTTCACGTGATCTTGTAGTTTTCGCACTCTGTATTCTACTTTCTAGATCATCCATTAACAATGTGATCTACGTCTCAACGTCAGAAGGGAATCAGAATCTAAGTTCCCACCTATTGTAAATTTCACTTTTTCAGACTTTAGAAGTCCTCGCAGAGAGCTAAGCCGTATAACTATGCTTTCGCTCGGCTCCTTCATTCATTACAGTGAGTAATAGTCGGGATATTGACGATTTGGATTACGTTTCACGTTTCAGTAAATAACATTGAACCACAAAAACAAAATTACAAGTGAAATCGTGCAATCCTGTACAGTCCATCTCTTTACCAGTACACTAGAATGACTTGCTATTCACTAAAATAAATGAAAAGCAAGCACCATCCTCCATAGATTCTCGTTCAAAATTAAGTCTTTTAAGCACAAAAAACAAGCTAGCTATCTCACACAACCCTACCCTGACTCAATATTCATCAATAATATTTACATACAGTATACCTCAATTGTCAGATCATAATCTTGTTGTCTACTTCCTTACACTAAATCATGGCATTTAAGAATAGGTTTTCAACCCTGATGGGAGATGTTTAGAGATTGCATAAAGCAAAAAATAATCGAATTACGCAGGTCTAATTTAAATATAGCACAGCATATATTAGAATTCTTGTCCTTCTGTAATAGTTTATCCGACAGTTATCGATAATACAGTTTTCAAAGGGTTGAGGTTGAATTTAGATTGCAGTCCTTTCTTTTGTAGTCTAGGATGATGTTGTCTTAGAACAATCTCCCCTGTAAAACAAAAAGGATACAATCAAAGTTAAGTATTAAGGAATTTTCATCAACTATGAGAAGCTCGTAACTTGAGAAACTACTCATAAGTAAACTCGTATTAATAGAATATACTTAAATTGTATCGAATCAACTAAATAATAAACACCTAAATGCAACGAAGTATAAATGACGAAGCAGTTAATAACCTTATGCGATCGTTCTGATACATACAAACAAGACTGCACGAAAGTGTAGAACAGTTCATGGCTTCGTTTCCAATAATGTTCAGACATTAAGGAGAGAGACAGACACAGTTATTAGTATTATTGACAATCACAGATCACATGTATGCTCCAACCGTGTGGAATATATTAAATCATGTACTTCTACTGTTGTTAATAACTTACAGCAGCATTAGTTGTTGCTCCTTTGGATGTTTTTGCTGGAGAAGGTGACCAATTAGATTTCATTGTCAGTGAATCCGCAAGAGATGCCAATGACGCGTCCAAGTCACCAGTAAATAAGGGCTTTGCAGCTCCACCTGCGCCTCCAGCAGGCTGTGGAACTCCGGCCTGAGCTGTCCCAGATTGCTGTGGTGTCAATATTGAGCCAAAAAAGTCAACTACAAAACAAAAATTAAACTGCCTTTAGACATTATACCAAGTACGTAGATACACCAATTTCAGCCATTTGTGACGAAATCTGCTTCAACAATTAATTGCTTAATAGTAAAAAGCGTCAAATGTAATGTCTACGTGCTATTGTCATATATGTCAACTGATACACTAATGAAGGCAATCAGGCAGTTTTAAGTACATTCTTATTCTTTAACCGTTACAAAAAAATGATTTGCGGTGCGTTTACACATTACATGAGCTATGGTATAAGTTGAACAGCTCTGTGCAATAACTAATCATGCCGAGGTAGCTATACATTGCGATTGCATTTTATTCCACAGCGATTCCCGTCTTGAAAGGGTTTCAAACTACCTGACTGCTGCTGCTGAGGTTGTTTGGTAAACGTTTGAGGGGTTGAGGGTGGTGGTGGTGGTGGTGCACCCTCCGTTGCTGCATGAAATTTTTAAAAATTAGTCTTCGTGGTAATGGTGTGTTGGCTTATTCAATGTCTTGGTGTTTACAGTGTAGAGAATTAAAATCTTAAACAGTACTATATAATACGTAATTGTATAATAACATATAAGAATTAAGAACACTGTACATCCATATCTGTTTTCACAAAATACAAGTTGGGCCAGGATAATTATTATCACATACATAAGCTTGGGACGTTCGGAAGTTTCATTCAAATCTGCACCTTCAATCTACCTAACAATGGTTTCTATTGTAAAAATGTCATCATCACCAGGCCGAGGCACAACAGACTTACCTTGATCATTGTTGGATCCGAAAACTGAATTCATATTATTTGCTCCAAATGGTTGCTGAATTGTTGGTTGTTGTTGAAAAAATTGCTGCTGTTGGGGAGCTCCCATTCCCATCTGCATTCCACTATTCATTCCCATTGGAGCACCGAACCCATTGCCACCGAATCCCATGGGTTTTGCAGCAGGAGACGAAAACATATCAGCAAACGGATTTGACGATGTTACAGGTGCTGTTGCAAATGCATTTGTCCCATTTGCTGTCGTCCCATTGGTACCATTAGATGACCCTAGGCCTAATGAAAGAAGGTCATCCAATGCAGACTGCTTTCCTCCTTGATTCTGTGCTGGTGAAGGAGCAGAGAACAGGTCAAGTATCTGTTGATTTTGGGAGGTTTGTTGCGGGGCAGAAGCCAGGAATGGATTTGATGGATTACTCGTCTCAGCAGGAAATTCTACAACCAATGTAGTTATTATTACACAATACGTCAAGGCATCCCATAGTCTTAACTTAATTTAACTTACCAATTTTTTGCTCTTTGAACTGATTGAGAGCAGCTTCTTCCTCTGCTAAAATTTTCTGTTTTTCATCTGAAGCAATAAAAGCAGTGGATGTTGAACTGAAGGACGAAACATCAACAGAGTTCTGCTTCGAAGATGAATTTAGTTTCTTCCCTTCAAGAGTTGCGAGATGTTGTTCCAGAGCTTCTAGCAATGAGCTGGGAGCTTTTGTTAAATCTGGAATCTCCCCTTTGTCAATACCCACGGCTTCGGCAACCTTAAGTATAAAATGAACCATTCCTTTATGTTTTACCTTGATAACCTACTATCCATGTTTTAAAGTATCGCAAATTCAGTGTTATTTTGCATCAATTTCAATCAGCCAGGGATAACTTTTTTCATCATAATAATTGAACCTAATGCTAAATTTTTAAGTCAACTACGCATGGATAATATTCTTTACCTTTAGGAAGTCTGAAACTTTGTCCATTCGAGTTAGAAATTTCTTGTAAAAGTCAAGCGCTTCCCGTGCATTCTTCTTATTCATAGTAAAGTATTTTTCCAATAGGTTGATAACGGCATCATTATAAGTTGCAAATAATCTGATCAAATCGCGGAAAAGAAGAGAGAAGGCAACTCTCATTAACGAGTTGCGGTGTATATCGTCAGCCGAAGGATCAACCTCTAACAAAGAATCCATTTGAGTTTGCAGCACGGGAAATGTTTTTAAAAGAGGATCTGTTCCCATCGTTCGTAATGTTCCGTCTTCTTTCCTAAAACATTCATATCAGTCTCTTCTTTTAGACAAAAACTCCATGTACTACAAAATGTAAAACAAATTGCACCCTTTACGGACTTACCCTCTTTTGACTTTACAAAAATCAAACGCCATAGTTCTGTAGGACAACGCCTTTTCATTTATGTATCTTGCATATCTTCGAATAAATGGCGAAACTTCATAACCTGGTGAGAAAATATACTGAATTAACAATGCAGTTTCGTTGTAAAAAAATACATGCAAAAATTCGGCGAGACAGTTTGATAGTGACTCAAGTAGATTAGTATATCGGAAAACTTCATGAATTTAACAACTGCAAAGGCATAACGTGCAAGTCTTACGCCAGTATGAAAAAAAATATTCTAGTGCAGATGCATGCTGAAAATCTAATCTAAAAACCAAACATTCAGTTATAAACGAATCTAAGATTTAAATTAGTTTGTGATACTCAGTCAGTAAATTGAAAACAATTTCGAAACAAAACATCAGAGAAAATTTATCGTAAAGAATTACCAAGTCTCGGTCCGGTAGCAACTTTGAAGGAAACAATGAATTAACACATTTTCATCACCATCAAAAGGTTTTAAATTTCAAAATACTTACCCTGTGGATTAGCCTTGTCTAAGAAAGAAGACAATTGAAATGTACAATTGCTGGAAGCCAAATACTGCGTGAATCTCTAAATTACAAATTAAACAATGACAATTACAGGATAGAACGGCTGAAGCTTGTATTTTTACATTTTACAACAACAAACCTCATTCCCGTAGCACATCAAATGATGAGTTGTAACAAGTGATTTTAAAACCACCACCCAATTAGAGTTCTGAGACCTTTCCAACAAGAAGTTAGCCAACTGAAGAATAGAGACATTTGGCTCATTTGTACAATGTATAAGATCTGAACAAACAAACAAGATGACATTTACATACTACACAGCTTATAGTACAAGATCGTAAAAACTAGGTCTTACAGTCCAAGTGTTTCTTTTTCGGAGGAATCAGTTCCTCTGTTGTTGCTTTGCAGACAGCTTTCGCTAACCCTTGACCTGCTAAAGAATGTCTAGCTGCTAACAGCCGATCACTTATTGTCTGTCCGGTTGCCATTTTTAACGGTAGCCTTTTTGCACTTCGTTGCTAGCAATTGATTGTCTTTTGTTTCAGTAGGTATGTGATGTTCTCTTGAATAGAAGATGAATTTTCACCTGAAACAAAAATTATTTCAATATATTATCTCTCTCATGCTGCATTAAAAGGAATCAAATCTGACGCTTATTCGTAGTTAAGCTTGAACCTAGTTCCAACCTAGCCAACCTGTTCAACTTGACCACATCTCATGAAAAATTATTCACATTACACACTGTGTAAATTGCGTGAACCTTTCCCGATCACAGAAACACGATATCACGATAGACACTGAGAACAGCAATTACAAAAGATTGACGATATTATGACTACCAACATGAAAAAGAGACTGAGGCTGAGTGGGGACAATAATGTAATAACAGTAACAGTAAGTAATATATGAGTGGACACGAACGAAGTATGAGCGAGTCGATACTTTTACAACTATTTACAAGTCGTTATAGAACTCAGTTTATAATATTCCCAGTAAGTGTGATTAGACAGATTCATTATCAGACTATCATTCCACATAATATTCTCGTTCCCATTTGTAGCCTTGCGCCTTGGATCAGCTCTCAGCAAGAAGGATGAAACTTTTCTCTAAATGTCTAAATATCGACGATCAAATTGACCGTCAAATAACGCCCACTATAAATTTCAGTATATCAGTTTCTCTGCTCATCGTAATCAATAGTTTCTGACACCAATCTCATCTAGTCATTTTACACACTTAAATAAATTCCAAGTAAAACTATCTCGCAACAAATCTATGATTTAGGAATGAGTGGTTAAACAATCCAGCCCATACTCCACTACAAGATACATGAGGTGATGAGGGTAATTTATTAGATTTAGTTTTTTATTCAACTTTCAAAATATCACTAGCCTTTGCCACTTTACCAGGGAATCAATTCAACAATAATTTTAATGCTTCAAAGATAGTTGACAGTCAACAGTCCTTACTGACTTGACTTACTTTTAAATAGCATTAAAAATCTAAATCTGAATTATAGGCGTCTTTTATCAAACAGGTTGGAGCTGTGGTTGAGTACTGTCAACTGTACAATATAAAGAACATACAATGATTACTGTATGACATAAATATCGATAAATCATAATCACGCGATTGTAATGCCGCATTGATAACTGTGGGATTAATGGGATAGTACACTGAACTTAAAACAATCCATAATGTCTTGTCTTTTTGAATCATCCGAATGAAGTCGTAAGACTAGGTCAATAATTCTCATAGTGTATACCCTTTCCATCTCCTGCGACATATTATTATTGATTCAGATTTTTTCACTTCTTATCAGTATCCTATTTTTCTGTTTATTTTGCGATGACTCACAAACTACTTAACATGCTTCACCTTAAAATACCACCATGGCCTTTTCCCTGTTTCTACTTCTAGAAGTTCACCAGCACCCCCACAACCCAAGCGCATAAAAGATAAAGACAAGGAAGACCACATGGATTCCCATCCAAGCTTCAAACTTATGGGAACCTCACCTGGGATTAGGGAATTTGGGAATTCGGGAATGCCTGGGAATTGAACTGACAAGACTCAGTCACCCCTGTCACCTGTCAGTCAATGATTCAAAACTGCTTTAAAGAACTAAACTCGCAACTTATAACAATAGCACATTAGCAATGCTTTCATAATTAAACACTCATTGCAACATTATGAAATGAACTACTAAATAATCAACTTTTAGAGGCTTCAGTGAAGTCCTTCATCAGCATATTGATTGATGTGACACTCCCCCTTCCTCTATTACCGCACCAAAATGCATTCCTTATCTTGTACAAAATTACAAACCACAAAACACTTTCCTTGTCATGATACACGACTTTACTCTTCTGAACATTAAATGCGATACGCAAACGATAAGTCCATTTAAATTAAATCCTTTTAAATACAAAGTCAAAGCTTACCGAAAAAACTGTCCAAATATTTTAAATCGATGTCTTATTAACCGTCAGACACAGACCACGAAAAACACACCACTACCACCACTTCCAGCGTGAATTGGAAACCTATAGAGTTTCCACAAAAACTGCGAGTGCCCAGAAAGTAGTACTTCGTCCAGAGGAGGTTCTGGTGATCTGGTGGCAAAACGGAGCGTGTGAATAATTGACAGGTCAACAAAAAGGAAAGAAGAGGCGAGGTTTGTTTGTTGGGTCAGATGATTGTGGAGCAGGAGGAGCAGAAGGAGCAGATTTTGCTTTCTCCAGAATGTGTTCGCTGACTTTCACCACTTCCACCACTACCACCACCGTCGACCTCGATGGACTGTGTCACTTTCTGAACCTCCGATTCTTCGGTGTTGTACACTCGCTGTTTACTCCTTCCGATAAATCCTCCGTGGAAGTGCCACCCTCACTGCTCCCTATCACACCTCAGCGTAGATCAACATCACACCTATCACTTTCCAACACTAGGTGGGGTCTCCTTCCTTGTTGCAGGCAAATCATCATCATGCTCATGATGCAATTACCCTTCGTATGCCATGAGATTTCATCAATTTCAAACGTTCCTGTACCCCTCTAAATGATGTAACGTTGCAGGGAAGTGTCGAAGCTGGTGTTGTTTACTTCGTGGGAATTCGAAGCGGAGAGGTCAGTATAAAAGAGGAGGAGGTGGAAGATTTTCCAGGGTTGTTAATTTTTTGATGAAAGAGTTTTTACATAAAGTTGAGAGTTGAGGTGGTTGTGGTTGGTGAGAAAAATTGAGTAAAATCCGCGGCTGTACGAAAGAACAACAAGGTGCTCGTCCATGCTCTCTCTTTTTGCATCTCCCTTTCACTAATAATACGACGCATATTGCAAGATTGCTAATTTATTTGCAGAACTATATACAAAACAAGTCTGTTGGTGTTCGCTGTGGATTGCAGACTAGTGGAGGACTTGGTTAGAAGGAAGTTACTTTGAGGATATACGGTTGTGTACGTCGTAGGCCGTAGGTGTTTTTGGAATTTGGCTTCAAACTTTAAGCGATAAGAACATACGGGGAGAACTAACGGGGAAATGCGGACTCAACCAAATATCTTGATTGCCGGTAAGCCATAACTGGGATTGATAAATGAATGTATTTTGATTGGATGGGGACATATGGGTAATTTTTTCATGTTAAATTGCAGGGACTCCCGGAGTGGGGAAATCCACTTTGAGCCAGGTGGTTTCGGAAGAGACGGGCCTGGAGTGGCTGGATATTAGTGGCATTGCCAAACAGAACAAGTGTCTTGAAGGGTACGACAGCACTTACGCGTCACATGTTTTGAATGAGGAAAGGGTAAGTGTATTGCAGGTTTTCGTATTGCTTAAGTAACTTTTTGGGAGTTGTAACCTAGCTAATTTTTTTTGAATATGTAGTTGTTGGACGAGATTGAAGACCAGATGGAAGAGGGGGGCAAGATTGTGGACTACCATGGGTGTGACTTCTTTCCTAAGCGTTGGTTTGATATTGTGTTCGTTCTAAGGACTGATAATACCGTTTTGTACGATCGGCTGGTGAACAGGTAGTTGTTTTTTTCATAATTTGTAAGTACGTGGAATTGAGTTGTAATTAACAAGAATTTGTGATTAAACTTTATCATAGGGGATACAGCGGAAAGAAACTTGAAGACAATGTTCAGTGTGAAATCTTCCAGACTATCCTTGACGAAGCTAAAGAGTCATATTCTCCAGAGATAGTGTTCGAACTCCCTTCCAATGCATCTTCAGATATGGAAGCCAATGCTGAAAAGATAGTCCAGTGGGTGGAGCAGTTTAAGAAAAATACCAATGAAGATGGGATGCAAACGTAGCGTTATAGATAGTGTAGGATTTATATTAATTTAATGGCATTGCTCGTTGTTGCAATATAAGTGTTCTTCTACAGCTGTACTCGCTACAGTGGTTCAGCTTTTATTCGTATTTGTCTACTAAGCGGCGTTTGAGGTTTGTGTTGGTCTTATTCAAATTGTGAATTATACGAAATCGCGAAACGAATTTTCATTTATAATGTAGAATTGCAGATTGTTGAGGTTTGAGTGGACGTACTTAACGATCGCTCATTACAGTACGAAAAACAGGTTGTTTTGTTACGTATGATTCGAATTTGTGTTGCTTGTTTGAAAACTTACGATTAATTATAGTTGCCACTTGAGATCCCGTAAAAATTGTTCTTAATGAATAAATCTGTACGATATTATAACTATTGTAATCATACTCTGTGCATGGAATCAGTACCCAAAAGATTAAGATTCATGAATTTTTTGTGTAAAATGGGTTTTTTTATTTTGTTACCCCGATTTTATCAACATTTTACTCTTAAACAGTTGTAAGGTCCGCGATACATCCATCACACTGAGACTTGGAGCACAATAGAACTATAATATCTCGGAATCTACTCTAATGTAAAGCAAAGCATATCTTTTAAACGCCATAATCACGCAAACTGGAAAAGTCTAAAAATATGTACTTCATGTATCCGTCGTACAATAGCACACTTAACATTTGCACTTACTTTCAAATCGTAATTACAGGGAGTTACGAGGCTTTCTCGGACATCGGATAAGAGTTGATATACGATAATTTACAAAAGTTGATATCACTGTGGTACATAAACTCTGATACGGTATAACAAGACTTCATGTTTATAATAATGCTCTCCTACAATGTTATGTGCAACTTCTTATCATAATTAACCTGGCTAATGAACGACATATATAATAGATTTTAGTCATTCTTTTGCTGACAATACAGCTCCTTTAATGATTTTAGCTCGTCTATGAGGGCCTTATTTTGGTTTTCTAAAACAGCCACACGATTCTCAAGGCATTTGATGTATTCCTTCTTTTTTCTTCTACACTCTCGAGCAGCTTCTCTATTTTTTAAAAGTCGAATTTCTCGTTTCCTAGTAGCTTCCTCCCCAGTACCACTGTGGCCTCCCATTCCTCCACTACTCATGACTCCAGGAGAACTCGACGCTGAACTCACAGGTCTGATTGTATAAGCTTGGATTTCACTCCCAACTGCAAAACGTTATAAAATACATTGTCGTGGCTCACGATAAGAAACTTTCAATTTACGCCAATAAAATACTGTACCTGGAACAAAGAACTGTTGGCCATCCTGATGAGCGTATTGAACAATTGTTCCTCCAGCTGTTCCGGCATTGGTCATTGTGATTGTTTGTAGAGCAGCGGCAGGGACCCCAGTCCCTTCCGCAGTCGTAGCTTGACCCAAACCCAGGGTGTTTGCGTTGATGACTTTAACCGCTGGGTACTGTCCTTGTCCAAGAACAAGGGTTCCGTCAGCGTCTTGACTTGATTCAGAAGTTGTTGCGGAGTCTGCTTTGTCTCCTGTTAAACAAAAACAAAGAATTAAGGTAATGTTTACTTTTACAACACCTCTTAAGGATTTATTAGCCTACTCACCTGTAATTTCAGTACTATCAGCACCGCCTAAGTCGTTTAGTATTTTTCTATAAGAAGGTCTACGGGTTAAAATCTCTCTACGCTTCTTGTCAGCCGTCCTGATATTTTCTGGGGAAATCACTCCGTCGTTAGATAAGGACTCTTCGTCTTCACTGTTCGGATGAGCTTGAAGTACTTGAACAGCTTGTATGGCACCACCGGTTGTTTGGATAACTGAGTTATTTTTTGATGAGACTAAGATCAGGTTCTTCGACAGCAACTGACCGGCTGCACTTTGTATGACTGATGATGGTGACTGGATTACCGTCTAAAGATATGCAAAGTCCAAATTAAGCCGATAATTCATTTGACTAGAAACTTAGAAGCAGACGATCACGATAGATTGCTGCTATTAATGCAGAAAGTAAATAATTATTATAATGACTATGACCAAACCAAACATAGTGCAGGACTGAGAATGGAGTGCATGCTGAATGTCTTTATGTCCACCAAATTACAGGGTAAATAAATTAAAAAGAGGATTAACGATTCATCTGATTTTCAAATTAGTACTGATTTATCCGACCGATCGACGGATAAAAAGATCAAAATTTCAACAAAAATGCTGTGAAATTAAAAATAGCAAATTAAAATAGTGAGAATCAGTTATAATAGTGTGGTTCTTGCTCTGCAAAATGAAAGAAGATTCAGTAGACAAAAAACATGAAAATAAAGTGAGTAATTAAAGGCAAAGGGCAAGCTTGATTGATAATACTGATACTGATTATAAAAATGTCTTTAAAGAATTAGACAAAACTAGAATAATATTTAGAACTGCTTATCAAACGCGGTACTGATTACAAATTACAACGCAATTCTTCTACGAGCCTTTAAAAGTCTACAGAACAGAACTACTGCATACTAATTCTTGGGGTTTAGGAAATTATCCACCTGTGGTCCTGTAACATGCACAACGCTCAGCCCTGACGATTTGGCCATCGTTTGCAGTTGTTGCCCACTAAGGGTTGCTATTCTAACCGGTGTGGAATTAATGAGATGAGAAGAAACTGCCGTGTGATGCTGTTGTATCGTCGAAATCTTCTGCGATTGAATTGACACAGGTGCAGTAGAGTTGTTTTTACTTGTCGTAATAATAGTGTTCGATTTGATTTTCCCCAGCGTTATCTTGCTTAAGGAATGCGAATGCACATCGGATCCTTCCAAGTCAGGAACAATCACTTGTGGTTGTGACTCAGTTTTCACTTCTTGGAGAATCACTTCCATCGAGATCGCTCCTGCGATGAGAGGTCGCCAGTTCCGATGTTACAGTTCTGAAATCCATAATAACGAGAGAACTATTTAACGCACTTCTCAAGGTCTTCTTATGTCTGCACGATACGAGACAAGTTCAGCAGTTCCAATGTCAATTGAAAGAATCACAACTATTTGGCTAATAAACCAAGCCTAAAATTCCCTTGCTTATTTATGTGAATGTCAGAATGTCTACACAAGACCACAATTACAAACAGGAAGACTGAAGATGATAGTGTAAACTGAACTTCACATGGATGAGAAGTCACGTCATGGATAAATAATTTGTAGGTAATCTCAGGTGTGTGTGTACTCTATTGACTTGGTTGTGTGAATTTTAGTATGAAGTTTTCCAGCGATAAACAAGCGTGTGTGTGCCTGCCCTTCAAGAACACATTTACTGTGTTGCGCGACTTATTAAAACTGAAATCGACTCGAAATGTGTAGCTACTGACTGGGGTATACACAACAAATCTAAAGTGCTCATGAGCAACCACAAAGATCTTTCTCCATCGCTTGGTGAGGTAATGCTAGTAGTAGTGTATATCAGGTCTGAAGTGCTCTTGCCACTTTTTGCATATCAGTGATGCTATCATATCAAGCACTGCTGCTGACGTAGGTTGGTTAAAAAACACAAGCACATTGTCACTCGCTAAATGATGTTTGCCTCATTAAACGCAGCAGTGCAGAATCTACTGATATTCATGCACTTTATCGAAGGGGGAAAACTTCTTTCGTGTCCTGCAAACTTACATTTTTATCGTACATTTATCTTGCCCACTATACCCCTTGCCTGGCATTTTCCTTTTCAATCCTTCCTATTCGTAATTCTTGCGTAAAATTCACCCACAACTTAAACCATGAAATAGTTTTGAACGCACGTTTTTCGCAGTATAACTCCATAATTAATAATTATTATTATTACAGGATAATAGGATTAAGATTAACGTGGACTGAAAACGGACATGCTACGTAATAGTGTGCGTAGGTATTTATTTTATCATTTTTATTCCGTAAGTATTCCATACTTGCATCGTGTCGTAGTTTAACTGACCACAATTAATTTTCCCCTATCAATGCATAGTTCTTCACTCCAACTTTGGTTATCTCTCACCATTGTCATTTGTCACCATGTTATACGGAAGACTCACAGTATGTAGTTTCCCATTCATATTTGTTACTTTAGTATTGTCGAGGAAAAAGTAAACTGTAAACGCGAATCTTAAGAACTAATTCATTATTCATAACCCTTTCAGATTCTATCACCACATTTGTCCTGAATCCTGAGTTTTGATATTAAAATGAATACCATAAAGAAGGCCACATTTTCCTGCTAAATTTCCAAATTTCTGTCATTGCTTTTAATGTATTTTCCAAATTTTCCTTATCCTGACTTAAAACTGTTTTGAGTCTAGTTTCCTGATTGTCACTGTCAACGTCAACTCACTCACTCACTTATGGTTTACTTTACATTCGGTGAATTATTTCGCATTAGAATTCTTCTTCAGCGAGATTTAACGATACATAAACCTGTGATGCAAACAACCGATCGCCGATTCAATACTATAGAATCACCTTGAAGTAGTATATTCCTTAATTCCTTAATTCTAGACAATATATCGGCAAACTGCAACCCATGCCCATGACTTAACATTTGTTATCAAAATACCAAAAGCTAAAAATATATTATTATATTGATGATACATTGAGATTAGCTCTTTTAAAACGCTAAAAAATCTTTACCCGGAAAACTGATGCATTAAACTTCCACTAAAGAACATGAGTGACGAATACATTGAGTAAAATAAGAAAGATGAATGAACAATAATCATCTAAATATCTAGGTGTCTAGCACTTTCACCACATTACGCCATCACCTGAATAAGCCCATATAAAAGAATTCTCATCTGGTGTGTGCATGACCATGACTCACCGCGAGGTGACTTTAAAAATGTGTTTATCAACAATCCGTATATATATAGAACAAAGAACAATGTGGGAATAGGTGAGCCGCAGTGGGAAATGAATTGGGATGGATGATAAAGTGGAAATAGGCTAATTTCCAGGTGAATTACGTCAGAGAAAGAAGGACTAACCATTTTGATAGAGTGAGTGTGTCGGATAATGAGGATGACGGGGAGAGACGCGGAGTTGTTGTGCCTGTGAGATAAGCGAAGGAGAGAAGAAGGGAGGAGAGGACTTACGTCTCTCGTCGTCACTTGTGGTGGGCCCCAATGGCAGAGTGAATCGTCAAACGCGTCGAACTGCCTTCGTCACTCAAGAACGACTCCACTGAAAGTGCTGTGGATGACGCAGTACTCCTCACACACAAACAAGTACCTCATACACCGCATGGATAACCCACACTGGATGACGAACACATCATCTGTGCTCCCAACCCTTTCACGCTCCTCAGCTCAATCGCCCATCCCACCACCACCACTACCAATCACTCCAGCACCACCACCACCACCACCATCATCATCATCATCATCATCATCATGCAAATATAGCCATGCTTCGTCATATTGTTTCACTTTTGACTAAAAAGTACTCATGTGATGCTAAAATCTTAATTCATACTACCTGTGAATCCCTGTGATTAGTATTGGGCATTGGGTGGGTTTTTGTTTCCTGACTAGTTTTACTCATTATTGCATTGCTGCTAATAGTTGATGTTGATGTGATGCCACCAGAAGGATAGTTGGAGTGCTGGTTATCTCTCTCACACTTGTTACCCAACCTTAGAGAAAAAGAAAAATGTTTTATATAGGAGTGTGTGTAGGGAATGTGCAAAGCCTAACACATTGCATGGATTCTGAATCCGCTATATATTCTCTGTTGTTACGTAGAAATGCTACGAAACTCAAGGTCGATAGCGGATGACGCAGTCTCATCGATTTTTTATGCGAATCACACACACACACACAGGATCTTTTGCTGAGCTGAACTTGGTATATGTACAGGGTTAGGGTTATTATATCATTCGCGTGGCTTATGTAGGATGTAGCTTTCATACGTGATGGTTCGGTTGGGTTATGGAATGGAGGAAATTAGTATAATGAAATGGGAATTTGTATATGGTTTAAAGTTGAGGTAGATATTCGTACTCTGGAATGCTTTGGAATCTTATGGATGTTTAAGGATATGTTCAACAGAAGTTGGATAGACTAAAGCAAATATTAGGGTTCTTTTTTTATGATTTAAATAACAGCATAGACTAAATTATGTTATGTTGTACTTTCATCGAAGGCTGAATTCAAGTTTAGGACCTGAGTAAGTAAGTTAACCTCAATTCAATTATTGAGATTCGCGATAATATTCAGTTTCTACACTTCTTCCTTGTATCGACGTCTCTTCCAAAGCAGTATGCAATCTTGAATGGAAAAAACCAGAACCATGAGAGTGAGTTAGATTTGGCTATTATTGTATGTGCAAAGCAAAAGAATCGAAGTATGTGGAAGTGTCTGAGCCCTCCGATTTCATCTTCATATTTGTATCAGCAACATCAACATCAGCATCATTGATTGTTGTACAAACCTGTTCAATGACGTCAATAGCCGGTCTTATCTTCCCTTTTGAATTTTTAAATCAAACCTTGTACTCTTCCTCTTCTCAGAATATGCTAAGTGCAGACAGAAATTCATTCATCGTATCATAATATTAGAAACCGTCGTATTTGCTTCTGCGGAAAAGAAGACTCCGAAAACCAGAATAATCATTTAATCCCGAAGTCAATCTGCCTCAGCCGCCTCAACTATTATCCTTTTTGTGCATCGTTTGGGTCTTCGGTTTGCTTCTATTTGATACTCTATATTCTTGAATACAGAATTCATTCAACCTTCAGTTCAGTCAGGAAGTTCAGAATATTTATTTTCCCCATGTTAATTGTTAAGATACTTTGACTCCATAAGAGGGCTGGAACAAAACATTACTAGCAGAACCGAATCACTCTAAGAGGACGATCGATAATTGTATGACTTAGCACGACGTTCCATTTGAGGTATTTTTAAACATTTTAATCAGCTACGACTCCGGCAAGCATTGCGAATACTAGCACCACCAGATCTGACACTATATAACTTGATCAATACTTTACTGTAAAATTTTACTTTGATTTTTTACGAGCTTTCAATTTTCTTGCATATTTCATTTGTAAACTCTGAACACTTTGCTTTGCCACCCAAATCACCGGTAAGCTTTTGTCCTTCTTTGATAACAGCAAAGCATGCTTTCTCGATCTTGTCAGCATGTTGTGTAAGGTCCATGTACCTGTTGCAACAGTAGGAATGTAAAATATTTACATAAATAACAAATAGGTTAATCCCATAATACCTGAGCATCATTACGGCAGACAACAGGAGGGCTGTGGGATTAGCTTTATCTAAACCAGCGATGTCAGGTGCAGTTCCGTGAACCTACGAAAGACCATTTTAACTTAGTAAGTAGATAATAAAGAATAAACATTATTTTTAAGCCAAAAAGCCAATAAAGCATCGATTTACCGATTCGAAAATTGCACCATTGAGACCAATGTTACCGGAAGGCGTGAGTCCTAATCCTCCAACGAGACCAGCGCACAAATCAGATAAAATGTCACCATACAAGTTAGGCATGACTAGCACATCATATTGAGAGGGGTCTTGAACCATCGTTAGACACACTGTATCCAAATATTTTTCTTCGAATTTGATTTCAGGATGTTTCTTCGCTGATTCTCTACAGCATCGGAGAAAGAGACCATCTGACATTCGCCTGTAGTTGACAAACAAAATAAATCGAAATGATAAATCCTGTTACACTTGTCCACTAATTTTAACTCTATTATACGAGTGTTAAACGTTAAAGCACGCGAATAATCATTAATCATTACATAATGTTAGCCTTATGAACAGCCGTGACTTTGTGTCTTCCATTAGATTTGGCGTAGCTAAATGCATAATCTGCCACTCTCCTGGAAGCATCTTCTGTAATCAGTTTGATCGACTGCACAACACCCGGCACGATCTCGTGCTCGATACCAGAATATTCTCCCTCAGTATTTTCTCGAATGGTCACAACATCTACATCATTGTATAGCGTCTGGTACCCTTCCAATGACTTGCAAGGTCGTACGTTGGCATACAGATTAAATTCCCTGTGAAAAATATTTATAAAATACTGTATTAAGTTTCCTAACCGAATAATTATGAAATTTCTAGTGCCTACAAGTACTAAGAAAAACGGTAAAAATAAAGGTAATTACTTTCTCAAAGCAAGATTTAGCGAACGATGTCCCTTTCCAATAGGGGTCATCAAAGGTCCCTTCAATCCAATTGTGTGTTTATTTACAGAATCAATGGCTGCCTGCGGGATACCAAACTTTCCATCGGGTCCTTTAACAGGGGTGACATCGACCGGTTCCCAGTTAATCGGGACCTACAGTTTTAATTCATTAAATAGCACAAAATGACAACTCACTGCATACTACTAACAAATATATATTTTATTTTATCGCATTACTAACACTAGCTGCCTGAAAGATTTTCTGAACAGCAGCAGAGATTTCTGGACCTATTCCATCTCCAGGAATAAGCGTAACTGTTCTTGTCGATGCAAATCGAACATTTCTGGCGAATTTGTGGACGATCTAGAAAATCAAGTTGTGCAAAAATGTAAATCCTCCGAACTCAGATCAGTTGCCAGTTTAAATGCATTTACTATAGAGTATTTTCCACTTACGCCAGCTCGTTGTAAAACTCCTGAAGCCATTTGGAAAAGTTATTGTCCAGGTAAATGTCTGAAAACAACCAAAACATCACAGATAAGGTACCAAGTGATAAATGGGTAATAAGTGGAATTAGACATTCAATTTGGAGTGTAATATGTGTGTGTTTTTCATATTCCATCGACTTCTCATTCATCAACCACTCACACTATTGTCGAAAGATTTCAGCTTCCGTCGACTTGCAAGTTATTACTGCTGAGTTTTACCGTTTAACCTCAAGTAAAACTGTTCTGTTCAGTCGGCAAAACTGAATCTCAACAAGATAGGAAGAAACTTTCTTGTAAAAATTAAGATGAGAATACTTACCCCGTACTTAACTCCGAATTGGACCGATCCGATGTACCCGATTTACATGTGACAGTGGTGGTGGCAGCAAGAAAGTTGCTTTCTCCGTGCTTTTAGCGAATGCAGTGCTGATCCTTCGAAGTAGTTTTGCCAACATTCAAGTTTCGTAAAACACACCCTTCCTCTCCCGCCGTCACCTGGTGCAACATGCCCCAAGTTTCACAGAGGGCGTCCTTTGTTTCAACTTATCTTTGTCTCTCCACTCATCAAAATCCATAAGTGCCAAAAATAACTCTACTTTACAAATGAATCCTATTTTTATTTAATTAACGTAAGTCTTAAGAAAAGAAAAAAGTGTTCATTGGGACTAGATTTTCATTCGATGATTTGCTTATAAAGTGACTTACAATCAATTCAAGTTCACAATAATTTTGCAAATAATTTTAGCTTACAAAAAATAAACTAATCAACTAAGCTGTTTTTTGCCGAGAGATTGGATTGAAGAGGCAGTTGAGGGCTGTGATTGTGACAGGGTCCAAACGTATATCTGCAAGTAGAATTTCAAATATAAATTTTCTTAGATGATTTACACTGGGTACGAGAGGTTGCATGGAATGCAGAGTGTTGCACTTGTTTCCAATTCCAGTTAAAGCTGACCTGACAGCTTACCTCGGTCAAGGGCAGGCTTTTTACGGATTGGATCCCTTGAGATATTCTGCCGTATCCCTGGCTGTTTGGTAACTGTACTTCGCCCTTTTGTAGAAATGAAGGCCTTGTTGGCGGAACCGATTTTTGTGGGTTTCAAGGTCAAGGGCGGGTTAAGGGAACTCCTGAGACGAGTTGTGGTGCCCTTGCCTAATTGTATACCTTTTTTATGATGCATTTCAGGAACTAAAGGGTCCAATGAACTCATCAAGTCACTTATTTGTGTGTCATCAATAGTGTCTCCTGCATTATGAATAGTCTTGCTACTAGTAATATCGATTTTGGACCCTGTTCTAACGGGCTTAGTCATAGGTTTGTTGGTGTGTCGAAATTTACTTCCTAATCTGTCATTCGCATGATCTTGTAATCCCCTGTTGTTTTTCGACTTATGATTCGTGGGTTCGACATTTATTCGTGCAGAGTTTCGAATAGATTGATTTGATCCCATTGAATTACTTCGACTTCTGGCATCCGAACTGTTTGATCGCATTGATAACCGAGAGTTCACTCGTTCTAATCTAAAAAGTATCCATGCACTGAAACTTTTACGTTTTCTCGCAGATTTATCGGTTGAGATTTTACCTCATTTGTGCAATTTTGTCTTGCTTCATTTTCTTTTCGGTGACATAAGCAGTTGGATCGAATTTGGGTTGCCTGCTCGAGGAATTGCTTCTGCTACGGGAGTTAACTGGCATATGAAAAGCTACAGGTCGGTGAACACCGTCAGCAGGACTTGGTGATCTATTGTATCTTCGGTGTGTAGGCATGAAATCTTTTGTTGATGATTCAGTTTTAAAGTCACGAATAGGCCGATGTTTTCTGCTGTATGTGTCACAAGATTTGTATCGTTTACTTTTAATATCCATGTCACTCTCGTATTCGAAGTAGTTGCTACTTCTTCCATTTCTGTTGGGGATCCCTCGGGGATTTCTCAATGCTCTAGACCTGTACGATGGTCTCTGTGCTTGTTCTCTACTTAATTCGTTCTCTTTTATGCAAGAGATCTCCTTGCTAAGTCGATGCACCTCTGCATGCAAATCTGTTTCTTGAGCTTCGAATTCTTCAAGCTGAAATAGAAAAAATCAGTATTCGGAATTCGGAGTACATTACCACATTTAAAATTGATAACATTTAACATGTATTATTTATGTAACTTCAATACGAATCATTCGCCGTTCCTATAAGTCATGATTAATCTAAATTGAGCAAAATTTATTGAAATGAATCTGTCGAATTCCAAAAAAATGTTCCTTATATGCAAGAAAATCGTTGACGCTTTACACCGGATGAGTATGTGAAAAACTCCTAAAAGGGTATCACTTTGCTTGATTTCAGTGATGGAATTTCCCCAGTATTATGTATATGTGAAAGCCGTGTTTGTACCCTTTATGACTGCTGATGCTGCCATCCATTTATAGAATACTTTCGCTTTTGTTCACCTTGAGACTTTTCCGTTTACTAACATCTGACTATCGATCATTATTGGTATGTACAGAATTTAGTTGCAATCTATTTCAATTACCTAAGTATCTATTTATTTCACAAGTTTCACACTGCGTATGTGCACTTGGTGCATTGTACTACTTTGGAACAGTTTTCCTTTACCTTTTGTTTGGAAGAACTCCCAGCGGACATTCAACATCGTACAATGAACACAATTAGCACTACCTACCAAAAATAAGTTACAAGAGAAACCAACTGTCTACATGACAGGAGTTTCACCATCACATTATCACATATCTATTAGTCAGTATTCAGTAGTCCGATTAATGCGTAAAAAATTGCGTGCAATTATATTTCTTCTTCCTTCACTTCGGCTTCACTGATAAGTGAGACGAAGTTACCGATAGATAGCTGTTCCGGAGGAGAGGAGGCTGCATTCTTCAAAGTCATGCGCACAGCATGAAAAATTAGTCGTGGCAGGTAGGCAGGGGCAAGGGAGACAGCCATTGTTGTTTCTGCAGCCGCAGGAGGTGTGCTCTTTTTCCCGTCTTCGACAAGGATCGACTTTTCGTCAATTTCGTCGACAATTTCAACGCAGGAGCGATGGCAGGGCGCAACAAAACAAGGTAAGCAAACTTTTTATTTATTGGGGGTAAAATTTCTTGAAGGGCTAAGCTCCAAAGGACTTTAGTCTGAGCTTTCCACTGAGTTGTAAACTGCGACGCAGTTCTCAGTGAGAAAATATTCCTAAGCCCCCGTCCACTGCGTGTACAGTGAGACAATTTAAAAATTCTGTAAATATTTACAGCCCCCAGGAATCTGAGAATCCTCCCGAGGCGGATGGAATAATAACGACTCAGTTGGCTTCAATTTTGAAACAAATCCAAAAGCAGT
>JAQGAC010000006.1:0-114829 GCA_034696585.1 Isotomurus maculatus | reverse complement strand
TTAGTGAGCCACCATACAGAAGAAACTGGGAGAGTAGACAGTAGGAGAAGTAATTTATACTATCATAACTTACTTAAATGTGTCCGAATGGCTGTTCATAGGAAGGAATTCTAAGTTACGAGCAGTTAGTGATGCAGACTGTTTATCAACTTAGAAAGTTATTATTACAATTTATTTTACCGAGATGAAAACAAGGTTGTCAGTAAAAGAGATGAGTTAGTGGACAAGATGAAGCAAGTCCGACCCGTTTCTCTGTTCGAATCCATGCTGACTTTTGCAGTAGTTGTAAACACATAATTTATGCAGAGTGGAATTCCACGCCAGACAGCGTCTTTGGTTCATTGTTAAATACAACGTTCAGAAGTCAATGAAAAGGCTTCGCTTAGCTACACCTGCTTCAAGCGCAACATTTCTTAAATTAATGAATAAGTACAAATGCGAAATAAACTGCAGATAGATATCCACTGACTCAGTATAGTTACACGAAGCCAATAAGGGTGTCTCATTTTTCTGCGTGTCAGGTTAAGCGATTAATCTCGTAATGATTGGAAAAGAAAAGATGTTACTCTAGGTAGCTAGACTGTTTCCATTTCATTTAATTCCAAGTTTATGTGCAGCAAAAAACTCAATATTGCGTAATAAAGGCTTACTGAAAAATTCCTGAAGATCTAATAATGCGATATGTCAACTTTTTAAGAAGACAAAAACCTGTCATTTTGACTCCTTGTCACAGCCTACATGTTTCAATTAAAATTGTAGCCGTTCTTTTCTGGCTAGTTAGCATCATTCGTTCACATTCTTTCGAATTCATGCGTGGATTAAATGAATCATTAATCCATTCCGTGCATGCTTGGAGTCATAAATGATGATCCCTAGGACGATGGTCAGTGTTGAAGCCACAGGTAGAATCTCACACGTGTCGCTTAATAACCTAATGTAAACCTTAAATGAGCTTGTGTGAAGACAAACTTTCAAGCAATAACTCATGAACTTAATCTTTTGTTCTTTGCCCTGAGTAATGAATAAAGCCATTAATAATTAAATAATGATATTTTCAAAACACGATGGTCACACAGAGGCGAGAATGATTTGAATTTAAATGGTCTGCTTTCTTCCTTGCAGTTGTCATCATCCTCCCAGGAGGTTAAAGTCATGCCGGTGAACCACGAACCATAAGGGTTGGGCTGGACACTTGACCGAAGTTGAGAAACTGCTGCAACAAATCATTTTCTACCTCGCAGTCCTTTGCAATTGCCATTCACCAGTGTAAAAATGATTCTGAGCACATCACCTGATCACTTGATTAATAACTTGGACGCAAGGGAAAATAATCTTGCAGACAAATGAAACCACCAGAAAGTAAGTTGATGCTGAGGTTTAAGGATTATCGAAATTCCCCTAAAATATTATGACTTTCTCATTGACGAAATAACATTTTTCAAGAATCAACCATCAGTGAGACTATTTCTACTTGTCGCAATGGGTTGAATTAAAACGTAAGCATCGGAAAATCGAACTCTTACTACGATTAGTTACATTATGCGACACACGAAATAACATTAACGCATCGCTGTCAAAATGATTAAATATAAGGTTGTCTGTACTCGTTGTTGAAGTGGTGGCTGTGTAGCTTCGGTTACTTCGTATAAAACACAAGTGACGAACTTAAAAATACAACAAGAGAATTCGGAATGTTTTCCTGGTGTATGATCATTTTTCAAGGGTGCAGAGTTACTTAAGTAATTGCTGAATTGTTTGCAGCAGCTTTATGCGAGTGACAATTCTGAATCATGAGAGCATGTACTAGTATAATTTGGTGTGTGAGCTCATTCTTGCTTGACCACCAAGCTGCTGGGCAGTTAAGTAATTCTGTCCACGAAGTGCAAGAATATCTTGAGTCTTTCATTGCACAACCATGCTGCATTGATTTTCGGTTTCATTGGAATTACATAGTTTAGTCTTAGTTCACGACTTTAGTCGTGGCAGGATTACTTGAATGTCAAAGAAACCGCACGTAAGTTACGTGAATGTTTACTGGTTGATATTTATTAATAAAATGTATTCATTCGAACCATAACTTACTAATAGCTTGTTTTCATAATGGATGTGTGATGTGATATTGAAATACTGACTCTTCAAGTCATCTACGGGAGTGCCGAAAAGGTAAAGTTTACCTTCCAGTTCCCAGCTACAGTGCTACAGTCAGTCTTCATGCAAATTGTTCGCCTCGTATACATGATGCATTGAGTTCCAATCGGAATCACTGGGAAACATAGCGACAAGGAAATGGCTTTCAATCCAGCTGATGACAAACCTTTGACTCATAATGCCCCATATTATTCTAAAATTTTGAAGTGATCTAGCTGAGGTTTATCCGAAGTTTAGTTCTGGTGTCTTTTTATCTTCTTGCGGTCACCTTAAATCAGGTTGTCACACATTATTGAGTCTCGTAGTAATTAGTGTTCTCCCAGATTGTTGAGATGAAAAGTTTATGAGAAAAGACATGTTCCATGAATTTATTTGACCCAGCTCGTCCCCAATCTCCCAACCATTTGAGCAGCTTGTTCATGTAGGTGAGGAACTCGTCTGTAGTTTCGTGTCTGCTGCTAACCTCTGCCTGCAACTAACTGACTTGTCTGCCCATCTTTTTCTTCACTACTTCCATCGTATTCTTAAATCTTGAACAGGAGCAACAGAATTGTAAAACTGCTTTTCAACGCAGGAATAGCCAGCTAAAAGCAAGTGTTGCGTCTTCCACACTGAATAAATGTGAGTAAAACAAGATTCACAGTAAGATAGACTTTCTTTGCCTGTTCCAAGTTGAACTAATCTCAGGAAGTTGAAGTTAAACTACGCTCAGTCGTCTTGTTGGTTTTTTAAGAGTAGCAAAACTGCGAGAGAAGACCATCAATACTATCAGCCATACCTTGTTAGTTGCTACTGGCTAGAATATAAAATTCAACCCGGTCATTGTTTCGCGTATTCTCAACCCTCACACATGCTGTTCCAGGATACCGTGAACAATTAAAGTGTGTCCAGACTTGTGAAAGTGATTTTACGAGATATATTAGTTTTCAAAGATTTCTACCGATCATCTCTCACCAGTTGAAGCAAACAGGAAGCCTGTTAACATGAACACTTCAATCAAGACAAACAAATCTTAGACGCAACGAATGGTGCAGAATGTGAAAAGGAATTCGGCAGTAGAAGAGGAAGTTGTAGAGTATCTTCTACCCAATTATAGCTGTAATCTATATACATGGAGTGAGTAATCACAGTACCCTCCATTCATTAAACCAAACTTGCATTTCCAAGAATCAGCCAAGAATCTAAGACAAGACCGGAATCAAAATCAACAAATAAGCGAGTGTGCACCTAAATTCTTCGTAATAAAGTGCATCCGCCGATGAGAATGAGAACAAAGTCAGTGTCGTGGTCAGTCATCCGGCGTTTAATTAACTACAGCAACATTCACTTCATTCATCTTCTCGCGTTTTGTTGTAGTCAAAACTTCTGATGAGAGTAATCATCACTATGATCGCATCGTAAATAAAAATTACCTTCATACACTATGCAGGCGTGGGGGAGATCACTATAAGCAAATAAAAATCCTACAGTTGCAATTAATATTTTTACGAATTCTAAAAATATATTTTTCAATTCAAGTAAAACTAACCTGATTTATAAACAGACAGTTTTGTGTGCCTCATGTACAAATGCTTTCTTAAAATTACAATATTTTCCTCTCTCAGTGAGTACATCTGATAACATGTCTACAGTGGTGCAGAAGCGTTGAGACGCGATACCACGTCGGGTTAATTAATTCTAGTTGTCTGTAAAGGAACAGTGCAGATGAGTGTAGATTTTTTCGAATTGAACTTGAGTTAGTGTATTATTCAGTAATGAGTTTATCCTAAGTGCCTGACCAAGTCAGTCATTCATCAACAAAATGATAATCCGAAGATTATCCTGGATGTAACGCAGTCAGTATAATATTATTAGCTCAATTGAGTCGTCTTATGCTATTTATAAGCGTGCGTACAGTGACTATTTAATCATTCAATTTGCCAAAGTGCCGATGATCATCTGAAGCGTGGATACTGTTAACTTCTGACTTCTCGTGGACTTTCATTCATTTCAAGCACATCAGGGGTAAGCTAAGATTTCAATATTTTCCCAATTTGCTAAGTCTCTTCTTCTGACAATTTGTGTATACGTAATGGAGTGCAGTACTGTAGGAAATTTGCAATGTGCCGTCGAACTCTATATAGGCTTGCAATGCTGAACCGGATTAATATTACCATAAGCCGTGTTGCCAACAAATTGGATTTTGTCGAGTGGATCACGAGAATTCTAAATTAAAATTTGCAAGTCATTATTGGCAGTGATATTTGTAAGGATTCTCCAGTGAATTCAGATATTTAAAAAATTAGCAATCGGTCATGAAACTTGAGACGTACTAGATAACGAATAGCTGTTTTTGTATATATTCTTAGAAATGTAGAAGTAGCACGATTGCTCGACTCAATTCATGAAGTTTCTGTAGTTCTTTTCATTCATTCCCAAAAATATTTAATAATGGTACTACCATGCAGTACTTCTAATAGTCCAGAGATCCATCGAAAGATCATGTGCGTGGTCATGGGTTGCCTCAGAGTTTGATGCTATCTTAACTTCCATGTGTCACTAAACATGACCTTCACTTGTGGCACGTTCCATGTCAACTTTTCTACGAACTTTGTTGATGATATGGGATTTCAGAGTAATGCCCAAAATTGCGTAAGCCATTGATACAAAGAAATACATTTTGTTCATCTTTAGTGGACGTTAGCCGTAAAGCAAACTAAATGGTCATGTGAGCTGAGGTTTCTGCGGCGAAATCTAATTGCAACTACGAAAATAGAATTCTGCTATCGAATACTTTTTAAATTACATCAAATTGAGTTGAAGTATTTGAAAGTGAATGATTTGGAGTGTAGCGTTTTTTGTTTTAGAAGTTTGGAAGTTTCTGAGGCACAGAGTAAGATAGAGTATTTAATTTCCAATACATTGAACTAAATGACAAAGAATTATTCAGTGTAACTTGATGTAGCACAATACATTGAGCTACGAAACTGACCTTCTCTAGAATAACAAGCTCCACACTCTGCCCTTTGACATCTAAAGATAAAGATTCCCGATTCTATTCATTATTCATTTAATTAAAACTGCCACACTGGAGAATATAGTTACTCATAGGTTATCAAGTTCATTTATTTCGTAAAAGTGATGTTTCAGATTGACACTGTTACTAATAAGAATCTTGATTCGCAGTTTAATTTGTGGTACATACTTTGTATAAATTTTAAATGAAAGTTGGACAGATAAAAGTCGAGGTAGTTTTGTCAATTGCAGATGACGGAATGATCTAAGGTTGTCAAACTGCCTTGCATAATATGTATTGTTTACGTTACGCACTATAAGTTCATGGTAACTTTTTAGTTAGCATAAGAAATGTAGAGGCTTTTAGCTGTAGAGGATTTTCTTTCCACCCTTCGATAGAAATATCACGAAATACGGTGTTGGTCATACTGCCTTGTGGGATTATCATTCTCGCATAGTATGCAAACGGGTTACAAGCTATACAAGTAAAATTTACGAACTTGTAACAACGTCGGCGGGTTTGGAGTACTAAACTCAAACTTAATTGTGATTTCTTAAGTGTATACTATATATTCCCTATATTTATGAGTTGAATATGTTCCAATGATGACTATTTATTCCTTTCGGTAGATAATTTATGCTTATCACGCATGAAACTGAGTTTCTTCTCTTGTAAGATTTGTATTCAGAAGTTCGAATTCAGGATAGTTGCATCTAAACTCTTAAGTACTGCATGCAACGCTGACTGATGAACAGCAACATTTGTGAATAGTGAATTCCAATCATAATGAAAGTATTTAAATTCGCTTTAGCACAAACTCTCATTCATTTACGAATTCAGTGTGAATAAAATTTAATCTTATACCAGTATACGACATCAGACAACAGGCATCCTCAGAATAATCATCTAAAATAAAAAGCCATTTATCATTGCTGATTAATTTAGCATTGTTCATTTGATCTTACATCCCCACCAATTTTAATGTTTGCTGGAAATCAAAGATAAATTATTCGAACTCCATGACTTACTTTGTTACGTATACTAGTCTGAGACTCATTGCCATCATTTTATCGTCAAAACAAAAATACTGTAAGTCCCAGGGGACTACTCTAAGTTTTAGTTTTGAATGTTTGCTAAGCGGTCTATTATGGAGTAAATTAGGCTATTATATAAAGCGCAATGAATACTGGACGACTGAATAAATGCTAAACTGCTAGGCAAACAGTAGAGGTAAAATGGACATAGACAGACCATAATTTCTGGAGCTCAAGACCCCCCAAACTTCATTGCACATCTCTACTACCTAAGATTGCAAGGTGTTTTATAGTTATGTTGTAAAAAGTTAACAAGATAAACACATCATGTGTATATGTTTGATCTTTGTGCATGCAACACAGGTTATTTCGTGCTGATGGGGATTTGTACGAAAATTGTTACGTTTTCTTACAGTTCAATGAAAGATTATTAGTTTGTCTCACCTTTGCAATTGATATGCGAGAAAATGATCTCGTTTTAAAAATCAAGCTATATAATGTTAAATGGAAATAAAATGTCAGTGTAACCTTTTTGTCATTTTATCCTTGCCATTCTCACACCTACAATATTAAAAGCTATATGGCGTGTCTTTGCTTAAAATCAGGACAAAGAGTCATGTAAGTTTCATTGAGCAAAATTTAAGATATTTATGTGAAGTGAAATGATACGCACTAATGTGTAAAGTCGTACGTCAGAGTTTCCATCTTTCAGCTGTTTGTTCATGTTTGATATCATCGCAATGCTTTCATTTGCGTTAGTTCGTTCATTGCTGACTGCTGGATTATCTCTTATAACGACAAAGAGAGTAATCTGACATTGTTGGATAGATTTTCGTATCGGTTCTTGTGGAGTTAATTATTTATTAATGTAGTTAGTATTCCCAGCGCCTTGCTACTGAACTGACATTATATACAGCGTCGAAAAATTTGGTATACAACGTGCATCATAGCTCTGGATCCGGAGTTAGTTGTAATCATGCATAGAAAAGATAAGAAGTAAGTCAGTCGAATCGAGGAACCGAGTATATGGTTTCTTGCAGATAACCTATGTTTGCAAACGGGCCTGGCAATGCTATATCCTGATTTGTAGTTTTTAACTATGCTAAACGGATCTTTCTCGGAGTTAGGTCTTAGGTTGCTTCCGTGTACCGAAGAAACCCCGATACATGCAGCAGCTTTATTCTCGCAGCAAGTCAATACCTATATTCTACCAAAGATTGCCTTCAAAAATAGCATTTTTATTTTCGTGTTTGTGAGTCAGCGACCCTTCTACTTGCATTATACCTCATCACTGAAAGCCTGGCAATGGGTGGTTTCTTCCGATTTTTTGTTTCCGAACTTTCCTATTTCCTTCATCAGTCAAACATCTGCTGCATAGATATATTCAAAGAGACAAATCTGCTCAGCCTACTGCATATACTGTGTGAAACCCTTTCTGATACCGGATACTGCATGTGTTTTCTTTCCTACTAACTGACTATAATAATGCTTAATTCGATCTAGCAACTGATAATCAATTGTTTTCTTTTAAGAGTATTTTAAATAGTCATTGAGTTCTCAATAGTTGATATAGTCAAGTCACAAAATGCAACCGTGTGGCAGCTTTTATTTAAGAGTAAATACACTAGACGTACAATTCGATAAATTACATAAACAACAATTCTTACAACCCGAATTTCAGAAGTGCAAAACGGTAGTTTTCGCAATACTTTGTGTGCAGGCACATGTCCCGCAAAAGATTAATAAACCATAATAAATATGCAATCGAGGTTTTGAGCTTGTTATTGAAACATTTCCTTATTATGCGACGTTCAAATATTGTCTGAACAAATACCATTTATTTGATAGTCAGGTCACACAGTAATTTATTTATTAGTCTGAAGAAATAAAAAACATTTGAAGAAATCTTTTGCGTTGTGTGGTACAGTGTCTTTTATTCTTTGGAGGCAAGATCTAAGATAGTGGCGAATTAAATTATGTAAAGTAGTTGTATCAGACAGTAACTCCATCACTCACGTGCATATTATATAAGCTCGCGATAAATAAGAAATACGAAGAGAATAATTGCAAGAAAGATTGTGTAGTTTCTGATAAACATCTCGAGAAACTTATACTTGAGTTGTTGTTGTAGATAACCTGAGCATACCCTCAAAATAGAGATACACACAGACAGTAAGGTGAGCAACGTACACTCACCTAGCAATTGACGAGGAGTCGGCTTCCAATCTGTTTAATTAATTACCACAACTCCAGCATATATTCTAATGTTAAGTACATGTCTCTAATTAGGTTTCTTGCAGAGGCTTCACATTGTATGTAGTGTGAAAATGGGCATAATAAATTTGAGGGTGAAGTGGGACTTGAAGATGCTGAAGCTAAAGTAGGGATCAGAACTTGAATAATGTTTGTTGAGAAGCTACTTTGCGGGTGAAAAAAATCACAGACGGAAAAAAGTTAGCCGGAAATTCGTTCGTGCAAAGCCACCATTAAGCAATTACAGGAACCATCACCTTGTTTGATTAACATGATAAAGTTGGAAGTGTCTCTAGTTAATTAGTTTAGTTGCTGATAAGACAGAATATTCATTTATCTTTGTCAGACTTAACTATCAAATTTCTCTTAATTGATTTTTCATTTATAGCGAGTGAATCCTGAGCATTACCATTAAGGTAATAAACGACTTCACTCATATCAATTACTTACAGTCTGTATGTTTCAAAACAACAACTTCTTTTCATGTCAACAGTCAATTACTCTTCTAATAAGTTGTACCTTCGAATATTGACCTGAAATGTCAAGTCAGTTGCGTGGATGACGTGATACCATCAGACTACTCTGATCGTCTTCACTCTTTGTTCGTGGTCAAGCATTTCTAAGTTCATTCTAGATTTTAGACTGGACTGAGTTCAATTGAACTTAGGGAGAATGCGTCTACTAAGTTCTCGGTATTAAGTGGCCACGCCTTGCGGAAAAACTGTAAAAAATTAAGGAATTATTAATTACTCCTGAGTTACATACAAATTGACTTGGCTGAGATAGACTATTGAATTTATAACGCAGAAGAAGCTGCGTATAAAAATTGCATCTGTAGATTATCTAGATTGGTCTTCCATGTTTATGAGCTCATTTTCGATTGACGTTCTAATGTTCAGGAAAAGATGAATGTTTTCTTTAAATGGATAATCATGTTACACTGAAGTTGTTGTCTTTCTTATTTATGGATACCACTGCAACTATATATATAATATATATATGTGTGTGCTTTTATTACCAAGTCCCACCAAGACAATTAAGAGTTTAATTAACATTGATTTTGAGAACCACTATAAGTGAACTTCTATGTCCCCTATTCCTGTCTTATAATCGTAAACTTGCTACTGATATCGGATGCTGACGTTATATTTGAAATAGTAATCCTGCTGGAACTACTAAATCTCATTTGAAAGCCATGTTCACCACTTGATCATGTTTGAAAATTATATTTGATACATATCCATAATTTTGTAGAGGTTACCTCAATGAATAAGACTGCAAATATTCTTTACTGTTATATTGTTATATATTAAATACTTAGTTGAAATATCAGGTCTAACGATTATCATCGGAGGTTGATAATCGTTAAACATGGAAAAGCGTAGAGCTTAAAAAATGATTTAATTGGAGAAGAGATTCATGAATTATTCTTTTTCATTCAACATTCAATTTCATCTAATGTTTAGTCTTTGTGATTTACAAGGGAAAAATTGAAAGCAGAAGGATGTAAGATACTCTTCGTTAGTATGATTGTCGTAGGTATATACCAATCCTCGAGAGTATGATTCGACGATTCCAGTTTCAAGTGTGGCGAGTGAGTTCTTGATGGAATCGACGGCAAGTACAGATTAGTGAGTGAGTGACTCTTCTCAGGATTATGTGCTGGGCATTTTTATAGAAATGCTGCATAATGAGTCCTTTCGTTCTCAGCGTAGATGCCTCTTGAATGATAATCAATGTACACCCGATTAATGAGATCATTCCTCTCCTTCATCTCAGTTTTTACGACTTTTACTTTTCATTTGAACCTAACTTGACAAAACGATGCACATTCTTTTGCTTTATTATGTAAGGATCAGAATTTGTTTTCCTAACTGGCAATGTACAGGTGTATTAATACTGTGTACGCAATTTACCTAATTATTTGAGGTTTAACTTTAATTAGCAAAAAATGGTTGCAAGCCCAAAACCTTTTCATATAAATCATTATCTAACTCAAGAATACTTGCGTGAAATTATTGCGTGTTAAAACAATTTTCGTTGAGTAAAAAATTATTTCACTACATATTCAATGTCAATCAAAAGTTCAAAGCGACGTGCATCATAAATCTGTAAATGCTTTATACCATGTGTGCTGGGGAAACTTTGGCCATAGATTTAGTGCAATTAAGAGAATTAACTAAGTCATGTGTGGTAATTACAGGTTAAAATTTAACTGGACCACCAGTTGTTGAAACCTCGAAGCTGTATGTGTTGTTTTGTGTTTGCAGTGTGCTTGTCCAAAAAGTACAGAAGCTAGTTTTGATGGCTTAATTGCTCTCGCTTTTTAATGAAGGGGTCTAGAAGCTGTTGCAAACCATCCTATCTAAGGAACAAATCTTTATTTATTGTACATTTCTTACTTATTGCCCGAAGAAACCAAGACCTTTAATTTGATGTAATTTGACGGTAGAATTACAAACAAAACAACTAGTGGAAAGTACAACTAAGTTATGAGTTTGTTTTATGCGAGCCGATTCAAATAGAGACAGTTAGATGCCTAGTTCCGCAATGTCAAATCATCTGCAAGTTCACAGGAACCAATGGTCCTAAATTTACAGACAAAAATGTAATTGGGACCTGTTGTGTAACGCTAGTTCCGAGCAAACCCGAAAGAAAGTCTGTACGAAGAAAACTGAATGCCCATTATTAATTAATTAAGTTGTAGTTGTTGGAATAAGATGATGTAAACTAATAAGAAGTCACATGTAAAGCTGACTTGATTACTACGTGCAATATAAATTTTTTTTCGTCCTCCTGATCATATACACGAGAATCATTAATATTTAATTGGATGCATTTTATGTAGTGGATAATAATCCATGTAATTGCGGCGAAATCGTTCATTTAATTTTACGATTACGAACGCATACTGTAGAACTTATTGTGAGGTAAGAATGAATCAAAAAGTACTCCGAGTTTTCAGCTGTAGCTTAAAAGTGCATATATAGTGCAAAACCATTGTGTCTGAGAACTACTTGAATACTTCAACTCTTTTGGATTTATCAAACCGACAATCTGTACGAAGAACAGCATCAAAGTAAAAATACGACCTTAAGTCAGCAGAATAAAATATGTTGTTCCGCTTAGCTTCTTCATTGCCATTTGAAAACCATTTCCTCTGCAACATTCTGAATGAAAATGTCGAAATCCCTCCCCCTTTTAATAAAAATTGTAGCGTTTTCTACGTATCAAAAATTAATGTGGATTAATTGATGTTTTTGTTGCATGCTCGAGTATAACTTGACCTTATCGATCTCCTGAAATCTTATACACGTGGTGATTGCAAGATAAGATAGTATGATAAGACAGACAGCAGCAACCTCTTAATTTTTCCAAGCTGTGTGTGTAGTGTATTTTTATACAAATATTCTGGAATCTATTCTTCAAAGGGTAGCTTTATCAAAAAAAGATTCAGACTGTTAAACACTTCTGGTAGAAAAACTAGTTTTTAAGTTAGGATGCATGGTTCTGTGGTTCTTTGAATTCTCAAAATTCTATGAGTTTGTCTACTTCCGGTGTACTGCGATTTTCTGAACATTTGCAATCTGTTTTTTGGGTTTGTAAATTCACCTCAAGTCCTTTTTATCGACAACGTAACTGGCTTTTCGCAAAGTTCAAATATTTGCAGACGGAGAAGAGAAACTCAGGAACTAAATAATTTCATCAGTATAATTCTATGTATTTGGAGACTTTTATTGCCAATGATGGGCGGATAAAGACCGAAGCATATGGAGTTAGCTAAACTGATTATGATTATCACTACTCAGTCTTGCATCGTTAATTTTAATAATTGTCAATTAAGGCCGTGGATTTGTTGTGTTAGGTTAAAAGAATAAACGATATAAGGTCAGCATTTGGTGAACTCTTATGCTTCGGGTGCATATATCATTCATCGTTTCATTTCAATTCATTATCCTTGAACTTAACTCGGTCGGTTATTTTTTGTTTTTTGTTAGTTTTGGCTTTACTTGCTTTTTTATAAATTACCAAATGACTGTGTGTAGTATCTTTTTCTCTCGACGGTGGAGGTAGACTTACAGCTTAATACAACTTACCAGAGGATGTGTAAATTTGGCAAAATTGCAAAATTCATCACTCAATGAATCCCACTTGTACAAGCGTAAGATTAATTAATTAAATGTGTAAGCAGTAAGTTTATCAATGAGTTGGTAGGAAAAGGTTTCGCGTGCCTTTTGAAGAGTTTTTGCCACTACATAAATTCTGAAAAACATTTACTTCCTCTTTGTGGGAGATGAATCAATCACATGTCAAATTATTATACTAGGAGGTATGGTCCACTGCGTAGGTAAGTTAATTAAAAATTGTGAAGAAGCTCAACGTACATTGAGCGAAGCTTACTTAACATAATGAATTCCATTAAACCGTGCAACCAGGACCGGGGCTGTGAAAGCTTTTACCAAGAAACCTTGACTTTGAGAATAGCTTAATGCAGTGCAAAATCTCACATTTAAATTCATCTGTCATGCATGATGGAACTGGTGCAGCATTTCATGGTAAATTAAACGTATGGAAGAATCATGCATGTAGTATTTTTATTTGTCGAGAAAAGTACTAGTTGATTCTTTACTCTACATTATCTACCTGCTGGCAAATTGTGGTTTAAATTTTAGGTACTTTATGACATTCAGTTATTGCTGAGTTCCTACAACCATGGCGTAATTAAAAGGATTAAGACAAGCTTAACATTCAGTGAAACGTTACTTGCTTTATATAGTTATAGTTTTGAATGAAACATAAAGAAGCATAAAGAAATATAAGGTAACTTGATTCGCATGTGGATTATAATCTACAGATAACAAACAACCGGGTTTGTTGGTATTATAAACTCTCTGTTAAAATACATGGTTAAATCTACAAATATTTAGTTTAAATTGATACCCAGTGTGCCGTGATTAAATGTGTGAAGTTAATGTAACCCTGTAGTTTCAGTAAAAAGAGGAAGTAAGCAATAAACTAAGTAAATGTTGAATTGCTTTTATTGTATGAGCTCACGTACATGCAACAGAAGCCGTAGTTTTGATTTTTTTGTGCTTTTGTACATTGTACTTTCGAGTGTACGAATTTTTGAATCATTGATTGGTTTTACAGAATGAATTGTTAAATATTGATTGGGTTTATAGAATGAATTGTTAAATATTGATTGCTTGTAAAATCCTTTCCTTTTCTTTGCCTTTTCGTTTCACGTGTTGGTTCGTTTGCAAGATGATATGATATTAGGTTTATTGGAGATTTGATATTTTATGAAATGACATTGAGGACAAGCCAATGTTAAAATGTTGATGCTTTCAGGAAGATTCTACGTGTCATTTGTTTTGCATATAAGAATAAGATTCATATATGTTGGCGTGCAAATTGTTTATGGGTGCTAATTAGTTATTCAATCCGAAGGATCGAACCTCATCTGTTCATTTTTCTCTCTCATTAAACGAGTATTATTATGATTATTATTATTTTACCTCTCCGCTTGGATTACTTTCAGCTACTGGTCTTACGTTCATTTCACTTAATCCGATCATGCAAGCCAGTTGTTGAGGTTACCACTAATATAAGGTTAAGTGAGGTACATAAGGGTGTACTTTTTACTCAGGCAACTACTAGTGGATAAGTCAACAGCACAGTGTATTAGATACCACGAGTAGCAAGGGAACTTAACAATGTAAAAATGTGAAACTCATCTAACCATCTCTCATTTCAGGTTTATTGGAATAATATTTAAAATCTTGTCCATAAAGGTAGTAAATGAAAGCGAATTAAAAGAAAAGACACCTCTGAATTAAGATAGGATCGTGTATGCATAATGATTTTGATGAACATCAGGTACAAAATATCATCTCGCAATAGAACCGCAACGATTGTAAAGGGAAAAACCTGCTCGGTTATTTTTCTGGCTGATCTGAACCCTTCAATTTAATATGATGATTAATATCCCGAATTCCATTTCTCTATTGCGTGAAGTAGATTTTTACTTTGGGAGAAGGTTCTTCAGCTGTGGCTGCGATCATCAAACCCCTTTAGTTGTATTCTGATGCAACTACTTTTATTTCATTCATTTCAAACTGATAAGAGATATTTAGTTGAAACAGCTGAAGGTGTACGACTGAAGTACGAGCAGAGTTAAGTTGGTATTGAATTCAGTATTTTTCATGCTTAACTTTTGCATGAAATGCCAATTCGTTTGCAAATATGAATTGAACAGGAATTAAATTAAGGATTTAGGATTTAATTCCTTTTTCCTTCTTTTTGGTTTTATTAAATCTTCAACTTTTCACCTTTCAACTCGGGCTCTTACTCTCTGTATACTTTGAAACTCATGTAAAAAAGATGAGTGATTACTTTGCAGGAAAATGCGCCATTAATGCTCATTTGTAATTTTATTGCAAGAATTCAGAGAATAAAAGTTTACCAGAATCCCGCGATGATTGTGGACAGGGTTTGCAATAAATGGCAATAGATTTGTAGCAACAAAAGTAAGAACTACAAAGCAGCTATAAACTTATTCAATTTCTCGTGATTTCTGACAATTCTTGATGTTTTTCTCAAAATTCCTGGTTGTACGTAAGCAGATAAGTATAATAGTTCATAATAGAAAGGAATGAGAATGAACAGCATAAACCATTCTAAATGTGCAATTAACCAATTGTTCATCCCAGCAGGTTTCAACCAGTCTCTACGTAACGCACGATCAAAAGAATTTTCAAAATGTGTAATAATTTTCAATTTAAATATTTTCCAATGACATGTGTCTACATTACAAAGCTTTATTCTCTTTCTTTCACTCATCTTCACATTTACGGCATTCTTTCTTCTGACTGCGTGGCCTGCGCTCAATACAACAAGATGTCTTGTTTTATTCTCTCAAACGGAAAGGTTGAAGTTCAACAGTATTCTTGCTGTTTAATGACTCTGCCTAATGCTTGATGTTTTTTTATTACGGCGTCCATAAGAAACGAGAAAAATACCTAACTCGCTGGCCTTAGTTCTAAAATTATTTCACTTTCCAACTGCAACTTGAATGGAATACCAATTATATAATCTACCTATCAATGCCTAAACTTTAGTAGTAATTAAGCGTGCACTAGGAGTGTATAGTTTAATTTGTTCGATGCAAGAAGGTGCAAAGGATTAGTTGGAAAAGATGCTCCATTAATGACTACGGGAACAAGAAATCTCCAAGTAGAATGCTTTAGCACTTAATGATGTATCAAAATGAAAAGGTATGTATGTGTGCATACATTCTCCACTGCAAATGCACCCAACTTTACTTCCTCTCATTTTATTTACGTTACTATTACAAGGTAGAAGACAAATTGCTGCAGATTTATGTGGCCTGAAAATTCAAAGTTGCATTTTTCTTGTTTTACGCAAACACTCATAATGAATTGAGTTTATGCTTTGGTGAGTATACAATAACAACAATGCATAGATTTTGTTCATACAAAAGTGCACTCAGATTTTGGACCATTATGAAATCAAAGCAGATTCGCAGTAATGTAATGAAGAATCTGATTTTAAAAGTGGTTTTACATTTTGAGAAAAAATTAAGTAATCCGCAAGCTTACAAAGGTTAGTCTCAATCATCCCAATCTTATTCATGGTCAAGGAGTTAATTCAAAATTAATGGAAACATGTTATATCATTTGTTTTGCGGAGGTATGCAATTAAATTTCATTTAAGTGGAAGTTGAACATTTTTAGATTTCTGAGAAGATAAAGGAAAGTGCTTAAATTAAAACACGCGGTTGCTGGGTTTAGGACAGCTTGTGCTCATGAATTGGTGAAGATTTTTGACTTTCATCATTTCTCTCACGTGTTTTGTGGTCGGGTGTCAAACAGATTGTGCAATGAGGTTAGCGGTTGGCAACATTTCACACGTTTTTTGGCCTTTTCTCCACAAATATTTCATTCATAGAGTTCATGGATCTGGTCATTATTCCTTGGCAGGAATTCCTGGATCAGTCTGATTCTGTTATGGTGCACATTGACTGCAGCCTTTCTGCATCATTGGAATGGAGTTCTTTTAAGAATCGTTATTGGGCTTTTGCCACTAACAGTACAAGTACCAACGGGCTATAATGTTTATTATCTGCATTCTGCATCTAACATCAATACTTCTTAAATAAATTTTAATGCCTTTTACTGTTTCTTTAATGCATGTTGCCCTGGGTCAAGAACTCGCTTTAACTTCCACTTAACATTGAATTGCAATAGCTTTGAGTAGATTTCGAATTAGTTTATTTTCTTTCTGTTTTATGCTAAGATGGCTATGCCTATAACTAAAAGAGCTGCTTCGGCTTTCGAATTTTTTAAGGTTACAGTTGCATCAATAATCTTCTTATCAAGAAATATATTAATATTCTGAAACAATTCACGTTACTGATCTTTCATACAGTACACTGTGAGGCCGTTTGCTTTGAAGCTGTTGTAATACATCTTGAAAATTATCCTATCATTAATCAAGCAATCTTGAAATCATCGAACTATTAGACTCGGTAGACTAACGATGATTTTCTTAGATTCAAAGGGAGTTCTGTACGCTGGTTGAGGCTCTTGAGTGACTATAGAGTAAGTAAATGTACTTAATTAGAGCATTGCAAAAACAAGCATTGCTGCGATATCAAGATGCTCTTAGGAGTAAGTGTATTTGCAATCGACTTGGGTGGTTCTGTTTTGAAATCAGATATTCATATTTGCAAGTCCGAAATCTTTGTGGAAAACGGATCCTGAATGTGTTTTACCTTCCGTTGTTGGGAAGGAAGAAGGCGGGGTAGGAGTTGAGATTTTAAATCTTTTTAAAAGATGAACTTATTAGTCTAGACGAGAAGTTAAAAGCCGGAGATGCATTCTGAGTCGCTCGTGTGTGGTTTATGGGTTACGGTACAAGTCTGCCTTCCATTTAGATTTATGATGATGAACTGCTTCTTCTTTATTATTTCACGGGGACGGAGAGAAAGAAGGCTTTCATCCATTTGCTCTCTGCAATACTTCATTTTATTTCTTCCATCATCACAATCTCATCATTGTTCCATGGAGCAGTTTGCTTCCGCACGTCTATGTAGCCTGCAATGAATCTCCTGAATTCAGCGTTTCATTGCATACAATATTATTATTTTTCTCTTATGCGAAGACCCAGAAAGGGAGACGATGGACTGTTAACTCACAAGGCGAAGGCACAGGAAGTTTCCGGGTAGATCGAGTGCGTCTCACTTTTAGATTTTTTACTATTATAAAGTGTAGTAGTAAAACAATATTGCTTTTTACATAAGAAGTTAGTGTAATAAAATTATAAAAAAGAAAAGAAGGTGGACCACTCATAACGTTAATCAAAATAATACACCTGGAAATTAATTGTGGCCGTTTATTACTCGTAGCATTAATAGCTTTAGGTAACTTAAAATTATCTTTGTTTTATTCATCAGTAAAAGTCTCATTAGACGAAACCTTAAAGTCATAAAATCTCGGGGTTTATTATGATTACTGCTGAAAGGTGATTGCCTCCGATGGACAAGTTCAATCTCCAGATTGGTGGTTTTAGTCTTCACATCGAATGATGGGTGCGGGAGGTGGTGGCAATCTGAATGATTTACTTGCACCTTTACCAGGGTTAAATAGTATAAACCCTAAGAAAGCTTTGTGCTGAGCAAATTCTACACTACCCACGGCCACGAACAGCTTTTTACGCTACATAGACCTTCTCATCTTCCCAAGCGAATATGGTTTCATCGTGGTCTTTTTACCTTTGCGTGTGCATCCTTATTCTTTGTATAACAAAGATTTTATGACTCTTGTTAACATGACTTCTAACCTTATTAAATTTAACATTCCTCTGCTTTCCTCCTACTTGATTTATACCCTAAAATGAGCCTCCTCTAGCACATCTTAACATTTGATTGTTTTATGGTGAAACTCGGACAATACTTGATCTGTTGAACTTGCTAAATTGCTCAATTTTTGAAGGAAAAATATTAAGTCTGGTAAACATAACTCGATAGCTCCGCGCCAGATTGACGTTTGCATCGCAAAGTTCTTTTGCAGAATGGTATAAAATTTTAAAATGTCTTTATGATTTACAGCTCTTTAAATTCAAAAGTGGAAGAATTCGCAGTATTCGACGAGCCAGTATCCCTTTGAACTGAAGGGCTCGTGGCCCATCAACAACCTCAATTCTACTGTGGAGGGGAGCTCTGGGATTAGTTTGCTGCCAATGGGTTTGGTAAGTAAATGTCATAGGTTTTGTTGTACTTTATGGATTTACAAGGAACTCTATAGGGAACAGGAACTATTAGCTAGTTAAAGTCAGCAAATTGAATAAATACAAGGAAACGGAATGGTTCAGTAAGATGTTCACTTTAGAGCGGAGGCTCCAAAAACTGTGGGCCAAAATGTATCAAAAATAGAATGAAAGCAAAGAAGACGAAAATAGTTTCAAGGCGAAAGACACGAAGAAACGGTATGGTTGTGGGTGAGATGTATTCGACATTCGGTATCATTGCTCTTACTTACTCTCCTGGCCTACGTAGTACGTAGAGTAGCGATGTGCACATCCAGTGATCTTCAACGTGCAAACCTTTTTACTCGGATGATAAAAACTTCGCCTAAATTCTTGCTGTTTTTAGTGCACACACACGAGGATATAATAACTTTTGTACATTTTAAGGCAAGTTTGAGAGTTACCTGTAAAAGTAATGCAAATGTGATTGTGCGGATACCTTAAGCAAAGGTTTATTGGTTCGACTTCTCACATAATTAAATCGGCATTTATGAGTACCTTAAGAAAGTCGACGAATTAACGCTTCAATTGTTGAAGAAAAAATAGAGAAGGCAGTGTATGCATGCATATAAGGCGATGTTTACGTGAGGATGCAAAATACTGTGTGTGTGTGATTACTTTAGCCTGAGTATTGCTACTGAATTGATTGAGAATTCAAAATAAATGAATAGATACAAAACAGTAGGAGGGTACGGTGGATTGGTAGCTTGAATGCTCATCTGTTAATCTGGATCGATCAATTATGCAAATGCGATCTTGTTTAGTCTCATCGCAACCTCATCTTCCATATCTGTGAGAAAGAAATAAGTTGTTCATCCTTTTCTTTAATTTTATTACTTGCTCCTCTTCTTATGCTTCGTTTAATCCTGTACAATAAAAATTGACAGAATTATATTATGCGCTCTCTCATGAATTCTTGATGAATACTACATGCTAAGCTGCATAGGAATCCCAGCTCGTCTTAATTTGAGATAAACAGGAGGTATAACAAGGTGGCCTGAGAAGTGTGACAATTCTCGCAGAACATACGAGCTTCAGTCTTGATTTCAATTCCTTCTTCGTAATTTATTATCACGTAGTTTTTCACATTAGGATCAACAAGATCATCTTGCTTATGTTTAAGGTCCCAATTACTCGTTAAACTTTCCATCATTCCATTTCTCATCAAGCTGTTGGAGCACCTTTGTTTTTGTAGTTTGCTCATTGTTTTCTTCAAACTATTTAGCTGCACAGGATGGCTTCTTTTTGCAATAAAAATGACAAGATATATGGATCATGTACGTAGCATCTGAAAACTAAGTTATTGAAGATGTTAAATCTCAGCCGCCTGCGGTGCAAAAAACATAATAGGTGAATGTAAATTGGAGTAATTACAATGACTGAGCGTATGTGATTATGTGACAATATTCCCTTGTTTCTACTTGACATATTGAACTTGCCATTTTGGGATTCCTTGTACGTGGTTCCTCAAT
Source organism: Isotomurus maculatus (assembly GCA_034696585.1). Classification (NCBI taxonomy): domain Eukaryota; kingdom Metazoa; phylum Arthropoda; class Collembola; order Entomobryomorpha; family Isotomidae; genus Isotomurus; species Isotomurus maculatus. The sequence goes on along the minus strand of JAQGAC010000006.1, from coordinate 94,598 downwards.
AACTAAGTCTTATTCTTCCCTTGCTTGTAAGACAAATAAGAGATGACATGATGAGTGATTGATTCTATGAGTTAAAATTCACTTACTCGAACAGAAGAGGAATTTTCCTTGCAATATCAATTTCTCATCTTGCGTAAGTGAGGACAATGCTATCGCACTGTTCAATCTTAAATTCTGTGAAGCTGTATATTTCTTATCAGATCTGATCTAATCTGCAGTCCACTATAAGCTTGTTGTTTCATGCTGCAAGTTTCAATCACGTGATTCGTGGGTAGCGATTAGACATAAACTAAGTGAACAGCTCACTGCTACTCAATATGTGTGACGTGTCCATTTGAGTATACCAAAAGTTTGTAGTTCTCATTTCCATGCGTCATGATCAATTACCACTTCTCACTTTTTATATTTATTTGATCTTTATGAAAACTACCTGATGATTTTTGGCTCCATGCAGCTTCTAATCTGTATTGGTATGGTTGTAGGATAAATTTCGGAAATAATACCTTGCCGAGTAACAGTACAATCTTACGATAAATTAGTATACTCTTTGCTGCATTTCCCAAGGGCCCAACGTAGTTTACTACGAATGTTCGAATGAAAGCGTAGCTGATGAGAATTTGTGCTGTACGGGTCAAAATAAGTGTAAAAGGAAGTGAATGTGTGGCAGGTAAATAAGAAGTTTGATATAAAATGTTTATAAGCATACAAGCACTTGGCTGGTCAAAGTTTTTTCACCTTTCTGAAGAAGATCGTGACCTCGCCAAGGACGTTTTTGTAAATTTGGTGATCTCTTCAGCATCAGGTATACTAGCTGATGAGAGTCACAACCCTATCGGTACAAGTATCGGTACTCGTAATAACTATTGTACCCGCAACAGTCACAGATACACTACGGAGCAAGTCATCAGTACCTACGAACTATTTAATAGAGTTGAACTGACAAGAATGCCAACCAAATTTTTAATCCTACGCAGTAACAAATGGTCACAGTATTTTATAGTGCAGTCGTAGTACACAGTTCTTATCGTTCAATCCAAAGACTCAGTCCCTCTTCTTTCATGCACGTCATTGAAATGTTCATAACAATTAGTGTTTTAGTTTCATTTTGGTGGAATAACTTTCCGGCTGTATTGGTCACAGTTTTTGAGCATAAGTTCAGAGTCACATCATGTAACTTTAATAGGAGCACGGACAACGGAATCTTTATGAAATTATTCAAACACATATCGTCACACAAGCTTCTTACTTCGGTGTTTTTAGAAGCGAGTTTTTTTCAAGCGGCCTCACGGCCTCAGAGTACTTTTTCAAATATGAACCCATGCGGTTTTTTACAGTTTTACAATAATTTTTGAGCGGAGACGTGTTTCCTGGAATAATGCAACCTCACACTACAATTTCTCCGTCTGAAGAATTCCTCATACTATAAAGATACAGGAATGAAGTTTTCATATGTTAGGTTAATTAATTGTCTATTTCTCTTCTAGTTTAAGTACAGATTAAGGCTGAATATTATTGTGTGTAACACAACCGAAAATGTATGCTTTCACCTACTTACGTTTTTCTTGGACTTGCATTTTGCATTAGTTGTGTTTTGATATTCAGAGTATGTAGAAAACCGACTTAATTTTACTGCTTTGAATTGCTTGTTTCTATCACGAAAACACTAAAAGCGTAGAAGCAAAGAATGGTAGGAAAAAACATGTACCTCTGTCTCTGATCTGGTTAAACCGTTAATGGTAATTCAACGGAATTTGCGCAACTTTTATGTGTAATGAATCACAAGGTGAAAATTTAAAATTGTTTAACAAGAAACTTAGCTTCACGAACCTGAATGGTTTCATTGAATTATCGTATACGTCTAAACTTGTAGTGATTCAACTGTTTAGGCTGCTGCAATTTCGTTTCATACCAATAATTGTTATTAAAGTTGATTATAATTTGGTTGCCATTAAAACCTCCTGCTAGGGGAAATTATCCTTTATGATTTGCATATTTGCAACGATTAACGATGAGCATGAACTCAACTGCGTCTCGGTGTACAACTGGAATGGTAGGAGTGTACGATGAATACTTCGCGATTGTCAGTGCCTTATGGTCATTCCTGCCTCGGAGTTGTGCATAGCAGTGAAGTGGCTTCTCCCATCTTCAATCTCTTCAAGCTCTGTTATTATCTGGCTCCACGACAATGCTTAATATTATAATAAGCAATTTGAGGGAAAGGTGAGAGGTGTTAATGGTTGGTGGTGGTGATGGTGGTAGATTGTTACAAGAATGTCGTGTCCACCTGCCTCATTCCTTGTCGGTGATGTAAGACTCTGAACTTGAAAGTTTGTGCATAAATGATTTCTCACTCAGCTTGAAACGCATGAAATTCCAGGTTGACAGAAATAATTATTTAACATTAGGCAATGCACGAAGCTAAATTTCCAAAATTTCCTAATCTTGAGCTTTTCAAAAACATAAAATAAGTTGTCAGTAGATTTGGACAGAACCTTGTAATTCAAAATGAAATATTTTGTTTGATCGAGGAGATTTGGAAGACAAGTTGCTAAATTATATTTTTGCTAATATTCACGTTTGAATTATCAGCAAACTTGGAAATGGCATTCGAATTAATTTCAGTTATCTTTGAAAAGTAAGATCCGGAATATGTGGAAATTAAGATAGTGTAGAGAAACAAGTATAAAAACTACATTGAAAGTTGTTTGACACATAAAATATTCTACCACTGCGTCTCCGTATGTGTCATATAGAAATAACGAGGTGTTCCCAGTACTACCAATGGCTCTAAAGCGAGAACTCATCATGACCTGTCAAATTATAATAATATATAATTACACATGCTTGCCTGTTTGGTTTAATATTGTTTAGTAGAGGGGTTCCATTCAAGCAACATTTTACATATACCACCACATACAAGCTGCATCAAAATTGGCGAATACTGATCGTGAACTATGTTTTAGTTTTATCGAAAGTTGAAATATGCTTCTTGAAAGTACCAGCAGTAATTTATCTTTTCGCAAGAGCGATAACGCTAGGTACATGAGTGACACTCACAGATTAATAGGCAAGCTTACAGTAAGGCCAAGCTAAAATTAATTGTTCACAACCCTTCGTTTTGTGTAGTTAACACCCATTTTGCACTTTAATTTGACTATAAAACACGACGAGCGTCTCATTCTCATTTGTCTTTTGTATTGCTTGTCACCTAGTACACAAACATTGTACAACCAAGAAGGAAGATGCGAGGGAGATAAAACACGAAGAGTGTGATATCAATCATGGTGACAAAAGAGACAGGAAAGTGAAAAGGAATGAGTATATCTTTGATTGAGCTGGACTAGTCACAAAGTCACACCTTGTTTTGTCTTTTAGACCGTTTTATCCTTACTGTCTTACGATTTACAATTTCCCATGAAATGTGTATTTACTATTTACACAGCCAATCGTAAAATCTGCACACAACAGAGTTCGTGCATTTCATATTTTGCTAAATTAAATTCCAGCTGTGAGTCTTGTCAGCAGGGATTGAGATTGAGAATAAAAAGTCCCACATACACTGTAATTGATTCATTGAATAAAAGGCGAGGTTTTTAATGAACCAAAGAGTATTTAACGCTAAAAGTGTGGGGTTGTCTATTTACAATGGGTATTACATGAAACACTGCACACTCTAAGAAAATCCTTAAAATTTCAGATATTTCATTGTACACACCTTGAACATGAAATACGTGTGCTCAAGGAAATTAAAGTTGTTGACTCACATTAATACTTTAACAATTTACATCTCAATGACGGATTTCTGACCTCCGTGACATAAATTTAAGTTTGGTGACATCTTTCTCCAAAAGATTTATGGTGTACACACGCGTGGCGTGTGATATTATCAGGAATTCAGAAATAATTGTTAAAATAATAAATTTAAAAAATGAGTTTTTGTACATTGAGTGAGGGTGGTGTTTCGTAGGGCATGAAGTAGGATATTCGAATATGGTATGAAGAGACAATCGTTCATAGCATGAGTTCTAAAATTTGAAATAATATTTTGATGCTTCAGAATTTCGACTTTCTTGGTTTGGTATGTAATTTTCTTTTGTTTCTTTATTGCTGGGGAGTGATTCTTTTTTATTATTCATCATTACCGAACCAAACAATATCTGTCACTTTTATTGCCATTTAGTTTTTGTCACAACTTCACCATGAGGCTTAAACAATATATAAAGTCTTGAAGTTGAATAGCCACCCAAGCACTCAGCACAAGAACCAACAGCGACAAACAGCGAGTACACAGCCATTATAATCTGTTAACCTCGCCATCATGTGCTTTTAAATGAACTCACTATGTAAAATACGAAGAAGGCTTTTTGATTAGAACATATTTAATTCCTAGAGCTATTAAGTAGACGGGTTTATTCGAAAATATTACCATTTTAACTCGTAATGGCATTCAAATTGCATATGTTTAAGAAGTTCACGGCAAGTTCGGATTTCAGTTACATATTAGTTAGTCACCAACCATTACACATTAAAACTCAAAGCTAATGGTGGAATTAAAGTGAAATAAAAAACAAACTTTTCTTAGCATGTTTTCCTCTGATTTCTTCCCAAGTCAATGAAACAAAAGAGACGGAGAGCAAGACACAAGAATAATTAGAGGTAGCACAACTTTTACCTGCGACTGACTCTCAGATTAAATCTTACAGCTCTACGTGAGATTTACTCACCTCGTTGATATTTACTGACCATTTTGATTGTAAAATTTCTTTTCTTGACTCAAAATTTGCATCACTGTCTCATTAGCATTTAACTTGGATCCTGGGTGTGTGTTAATCTATATGGAAGTTTAGACTGAACAAGCAAGACTTACGAACCTCTTCTAGTAAGGGCCTCAACTCATGAGCTAACCAGTATTTTTCCAGAGATCCACAAATCCACATGTGCTCTCCACTTGATTTGATTGCTGACACTGGGATGTGGTCAGCGAACTTCAGTTTTGACATCATTAAATACATGTCACAATTGATGGCTTTGTCTCTTTTCTGCTTCCTGCTCTCCCCATCAAATTTGTTTGTATTCAACCTTGAAATCATTAAGAAGAATCAAGAACTCAGAAAAATGTTGAACATTAGTCAATGCTGAGGGCACATTTTTTCTGAAAATCTCATGAGATTAATCAAATTAGTCTCATGAGAAGAATTTCAAGTAAGAGTGAATTTCTATCATGTTTGATGAAGAAGCAGATGCATAATGAATTTGCAATAGGCGGTTGCATACATTTTGACATGTACAAACAACTGAAACAACATAATTATGAAACAGAGGGAGAATTAATCTAACGTGTATTGAGAGAAGATTGAAAGTCTTGTCTTATTTCGAAGCAAAAACTGAGCAGTAGTAAAGCTTGTATGCTTATTGGTATTAACCTGGATGATAATCCCGTTCTCTTGTATTTCCTCATTGTGATCTCGGTTACGGACGTGATTTTGTTGATAAATTGTTGCTTTCTTCTCCACGTGGCTCAGTTAACCTGGACGTCCTGACTGTTCTAAGCTTTGACCTTATGATTGGCACAATGAACAAGGTATTAATTATTATCATCAGCCAATACATGTGCACCTTTTCACTGACTCTTTACAGTCAATATTCATTAGAGACTGGATGTTAAGTGCGAAAGTTTCAAAGATGAATTGTGAAGTCAGATATTTCTACGACTGGCTTCTGACGATGTCAGTGGGATGTACGGGATAGTATTAGGCGGTTCTCAGGACATACACTACAATAAGGGAATAGGTAGTTGCCTTGACAGACATCTTTGATGAGCAGAACAAGCTCATTAGCAGCTATTTTATTTGGTATCAACGAACAATAAATGCTAGAGGAGTATTAATTTTTGATTACATAATGCATGTAACGACATTGTTGGAGGAATTGTTAGGAATAATAAGTTCTATTTGATGGTGAAGCCAAAATTTCCATTCTGTACTTAAATTCAAATCTGATCAAATGTGTTAGATAGCCAACAGTTGAAGTAATTGAAATTACAATTGAAGGAATGATGAGCTCCGTTAGTTGTGATAAAGAAATTCATGAAGATAATCCTGAAGAATTGAGTCTAGTGGCTATGCACAACTTTAGACAATACCTGCAGAATATTTGACACCTTTTGTTCACATGCAAGCAGAAGTGCCACTTTCTAGACATATTTCAAAAAAACGAATTTGACTTCAGGTTAAAGGTGCTGTTTACGAAGGTGGCAGATGCTAAATGACATTTGGCAGGTTTGTATGGTTGGATCTTGTATTGTAGCTTCCTCTGGTTGGGGCGACCTTGCTAGGTCATTCTTTTGTATGTAATTTTGATTGACTCCTTCAATCAACCACTTGAATTTTGCAGCTGAAAGGGTTGATGAACAGCATTGAATGCATCTTCACAATGGCTTGTATCAAATTTATTCTTCGAGTAAGCTGCATCGTCGTAATCAATAGTCAGTTCTAAAGTTTTAGAAGTAACCGGAGTTCTCTGAATTGGTATTGATTTTCGTGTCAAATATCCGCACAAGTACAGACAGCCGGTCAATTGCCCTGTGGCTGTTCTCAGTGGACAAGTCCCCCAATAATTATTTCATCTTGAAGATCATAGTTCATGAGTAATAATGGTCATCAATTCATTATGTGGTAAATAACAGGAATCTTGCCGTGCCACACACTTCAACATCGCTCATTGTACCACTTTTACAGTTATGAAAGTGACAGCCCGTCTCATTCCGATGACTTTTTAATCGCATATAATCGTCATTAAGACCGATCAATTCAAGTCTAGTTGTTTTCAAAGAAAATACACGCAAGGCTCACCCTGTATGTACATGTACGATTTGCGTTGTACTCTTTTGGTAGAAATGTCGTGTCAATTGCATGCAGAGATTTAGATTCAATCATTATTGTTGTTTCTGCATGGTGTGTGGCTCGATTATTATAGGGGAACTAAGCTATTTGACAAGTGAACCTTCTTCTTACTATATATGCAGGGCGGACAAGTTTATTCAGTTCTTATTTGTTTATTAGCGAAGAATAAGAGTATGCAAATTCATTGCTTCTCTTTGTACTATATGGATCTTTGTAGCTTTTTACCCTTAACTGAAAAGAGTAGACAGGACTTCGAATACGGCAATAACAAATCGAAGGTGAATTCCTAACGGGAAAGTGTTTAGTTTTTCCTTCCAATGTCGCCAGGATGACGAGAGATTAAGTGTTTTGATAAAACTCGAGCAAACTCAAAACTTGTCACATTTGTTAAGATTAAGAAGAATAAAGGGGATGCAGATTGCTGCCAATTATTTTTATGACTTGATGGTACACTGTGCCAAAGTTAATCTCAACGGCACGAGCATATAATATCTTTTCACTCCCATGCCACGCCAAAAGGCATGAAGATCTATCGCTTTATTTACTGCAAGTGTCTTGTCGCATCAATGAAAGTGTGATACAGTGGTTTCTTCTGAAGATTCTAATTAATCATCCTGATTGTGTGGTCAGATCAATTTTCAAAATTACATCATACACACTTCCGATATATGACAGTTCTTTTCCTGTTAAAATTCATAATTGTGGGATATATCTTGCTCCTGCTTTTCCAATTACTAGTGATTGTTGTGTACTAGCCAATATATATATCGGAGCATTTTGCAAAAAAAATTAAAACTAAAATTGCTGTCCTGAAGTCTCCATATTTGTTCCAGCTCTCCTATTACTTATTTTCCTGAGGTCACTGCTGTGGCCAATCTTTAACCCGTGTCGTAATATTTATTTATCCTCCAAGTATAGTCTGTATTGCAGAATTTACACCCACACACCTACACCTTACCCCATTTTAGCACCAACCATTTTCTGCATATCCCTCACAATGTCACAATCAAAGAATTCCAGCGCCCGGTAGTACGGAATTTTTGCAGGCTACGTGTTCATCTCACCGTCTCCCCTCAAGCATCACTTAATCGCTCTTAGGTGATTAAATTATTTCATTTTGATTTTGAGAATAAGGAAATTGACACCGTGCGAAAAGCTGTAAGAACGAAGAGGCAAACCTTTTGGTCTCAGAAGCCCACAGATAAACATAAAATCATCCCACATCTGACTTTTACATAAAAGGAGTTAATCGAGAGTGATGATCTAGGTTTGCATAGTTTATTACCTACTGAAAACAAGTGCACGTTGCACTGACCAAAAGTTGCACTGTGAGATGCAAGCAGTGACACTGAATTTACTTGTTGCTAGTAATGTTACATTAGTATTTAATTTAGTTCTGTGTGCGATTTATAAGGTTGGTACATTTAACGTGTATATTATATCGTATTCTTTTAGTTTTCGCATCACACTCACACAGCTTACGAAGTATAGTCATGAAACATCATTATTTATTGTAAGCATATACGCGTACATTTTCGTGGCTAACTTACAAGAATGGTCACTTCGTGTGGTTTTCTCTCAGAGGTTGTACATTCTTTTCAAATGAATCAGATACACTGCTATGCTGCTTGGAATCACATCATATTACATGACAGTAAATTATAACGAAATTGATTCAAACTATTCAAAGTGACACGTAAATTTTGTTGTGCATCCTGGTGCGTCCTCATTACGCTAAAGACCTTCAACTTCGACTTTTCCATACGGTTACAACTGTACGGGGGTTTCAACGTTTCTCATGAATCAATTTTGTGTTGCTCAGGAATTACACTTGTCTTTTTCAGCTACAAGGGGTTTTCGTAACAACGACCACTCATGTTTCTTGTTCCGTGTGCCGTAGCTAAACCTGCTAAGATTTTAAGTTAAGAAATGCATTAAGTGGGAAGGATTAGAGGTGCGAATAGGGATTTCGCAAAGCTTCATACTGACAAAATTACAATTTGTATAATATGGAATGGCTTATTATGAGATTTTAACTTTAGAGCAGCAGCCTTGGGCCTTAGTGGTGCATAAAATAAGTGTAATAGAAAACAAAAATGCACAAATGAACGTCATTAATAGATGCAGCATGTAAGCCTTTCTAAGTCAAGATCCGTTGGGTGAGATTATATTATGGGGAAAGTACGAAACATTTGATGTGGGATTCAGTGGGTATATAGCCTTGGGGTTAGAGGTCTTGACTTGGGAATTAATTGAATTAAAATGTGAATAAAGTCGTGTGGAGTAGAATAAAGTTAAATTGCATGATCAGATGCACTCCCTACAAATCTTTGAGTATTTACAGGTGAAGAGTAGCATGAAGAGAATGAAGAAATCAAGTGAAACGTAGTAGAAATAGTTGTAGGTATGCCTTGGAGTAAAATAAATAAATAGCATATTTAGCGAATGCAGTTCAACTAAGGATGACATTCCATTGTGTTTTTCATGCAAACATCAACTTCTTGTTGCAGAAGATTGGTGTGATGTGCCAAGAAGACTCGTCACATGGCAGTGTTACTATTCATCGTTGCAACTTCCCATATGCCATATGCTAGTGCAGTGTGCTATTACATGATACAGTCCTCTGGTCATTTACTTGACAAATCAACTTTTGATTTTTATTTATTTTGTTGTTCATCTTACAGTACATATTATTATTGCTTTAAAACCTGAGTAATATACGTAGAAATGGTTCGTTGACGCAAACAAACACATTTGGCACATGAAAACGGAAAAGTTCTAGAGCAACTAGGCTAAGTTGATACGTAACAATAGATGACAAGTTTGGAATTTTTATTACGGTAGATTATTTGAATTGGTACAATTTTGAATTAGAGTATTAGTATTAAAGGAAAATTCGTCCTTGGGTCTACAGGTCTACTTTCTAGTCTCGAGTTTTCCATTCTCCTCAATTAGTTGTCTTCATCCGCCTTTTATCTTTAATTTGCGTCGAAATAAGTGGTACGAGTAATAAACACGACGCTAGGTCTTGGCGAAGGTCAAACAGCTTTAAAGCTCTGTGAGTACTCTTGTCATAGAGCGTAAGCTCGGTTTTCCTGAATTGTTAGCTAAATCAGCAAGCAAATGGTTTTGGTACAATCGACTTGATCTCTGAAACAAATTTGTTGTAAGATCCCATTATATTCCATGAAAGAATAGTTAAAGAAATGAAGCTTGTCTTTTGATTTTGCATAAGGAGGCACATGAAGAGAATTAACAGAAAAAACTGGATTTACTACAGATCAAAGTTAACAAGAGATGAGTATTAGTGCTTGGTTCATCCCGTATATCTTGTTGGAATATTGAGCGTAGAAAATAAAAGGAGTTGTGGAATGCTGTAGTACCAAGTTGTGATGATGTGTTCTACGTTATAATATTGCTAACTAACACACGTCCTTTACTATACTATATATTCCTTAAGAGAAACCAGTTATTGTTGTATAAGGAATGGAATGTGGTGCATTTTGGAATTTGCAAAGGTTTTTAACAATACAGTACTGTTCAGTTGAAGAAACTATTGTGCGAGGAACCTTTTGGGTACTACGCAAACCATATTTAATTACTTCTTACTACAAGTACTGCTTTTCGGGAACTGTTATTTGCATGGAGGTAAAGTCGTACGAGATTATGTCAGGGATGGAGATCATTTGAGGTCTATAATATGGATGGGAGAGATGAAGGACGCTCGTGCGGGGCGAAGTGAGTCAGCTAGTTCCCAGATGACCTGCTTGAAGGTCCGGTCCGAAGTCATCATGAGCTGTGAGGTCGAAGGGAGGGAAGAAGAATCTTAAGGAGATGCGTCCATGTAGTCAGTTGCAGTAGGTGTGGGCTTTGTTTGGAGAGACAGCAAGGAAGGTTGCAGTTGGAGTGAGAACTCGAACCTGGTGGATGATTACACAGTATAACGATGCGAGCTCATTATTGTTGCCGTATGAGGAAATTAGCATAAAGATTATGCCTCTGTTGATCCAGAGATTATTAAGAGTGCGAGAGCCACGTAAAAGGTTTATCTCGTGATTGTTTCGAATGCACCAGGAGTAAACGATACACTCTCATGAGGTGGTTGGTTTCGAAAGGGTTATACTGTCATAAAATTGAGGAACAAACAGCCAGTATGTTGGTAGAGTTGCCTCTGGTCACTCTTCTTCACACAAGAGATCATCATTTCAAAGACATCGGACACACGGACTGAGTCTTGAAAGTGCCTTTTGCTGCACAAAGATTTTTCTAACTCTTAAAAGATTTTTATTAAACCTGACCTGACTTGACTTGTTTCCACCTACCTCCACCACCATCATCACCACTTGTTATCATCACTGCTCACTTACTACGGCGATTACTATACTACCACCATCGATAAGAGTGAGTGTGTGGTGGTGAGGCATGCACATTTTTACTAAGTTATTAAATACATAAAGAAACACCAACCTGACTTTTCAATTTTTCGACTAGTTTGGTTTTGATTCTTTGTCACAATTCTTGCCAAACTCATTGCGGATCTAAGATTTTTATATCCGTGTCAAACCAACAGTGTAATACTACACATCCGCTTCTGACTTTCCGAGTTTCACAGTTCCCTACATTTACGCGTCTAAAGTCAGTACAATAAAATAATCCAACAATGTGAGTGAACTCATCTTTGGTGACGACAATAAGTGACAGTTGACAGAATTGGTAGAAAGTGTCGTGCGATCTGCGATGGCACTCGAGCTTTAATCCCGGGGAAAGTTTGTGTGGAAACGAGGAGTTGAAATAACTTAAGTGGAGCATTTGTACTTATTGACAACCTTTCTCCCTGTGACTCCCACAATCTCATATCTCCACTACTGTTTTATGAATCTCACCTTCTCAACCCTTTCACGCTGTGTGCTGAAGGTGCACTATTCTCATAACGTCAGTACTTAGTTAGGTTCATCTTCTTCGCACGTATCTCATCTGACCTTGAAAGATTTACTTCAGTATTAATTGAACATTTAGTACCTCTGATTAAGTCGCATTGGCTGCATTTAAACAATTAAAGCGTGGCGAGACAAGTGAACACAGAGATATATCCGATGGTCTTCGTGTGTTTTAAGCCAAGCGTGTGTTATGGAATGACTGAGTGTATTTATTAGTGCATCTTGTCTTTCTCCTTCAAGGATTACAACAGTTATTGAGGAGATCACTAAGATAACGAAAGACAGGGTGCTACTACTCATTTTGTTTGACATTAATTTTATCGCAATAAACTTTAATCACTTCATCCTGTCAGAGAGAAGGAAACTAGGAGCGAGTGCAGCTTAATTTCCTCCTGAAGAAAAGCTCCTTCGTCCTGAAGTGTGAGTGAGTAATGAAGAATGGGGAATTAGCATTAGGATACACTTGAAGAGAGGCAAGATGAGACCACAATTGTTTGTCTTCTGTTTAGAGTGTAATCGGTTAATCTAATCATTCAGTGAGGTTCATTTTTAGCTTCAAGCTGAGTGATTGATTGTTCAAGATAAAAAATCTTTCTACCGGACCACCGTAACTATCATCATTGCCTTTTGAACCCTTAATTGCTCGACTCTGCATTCTGAACTGTGAAGAAAAGAAGCAGATTAGAGGATGGGATTAATACACAACACCAACCTTAACAGACCAGAGTCTTCCTAAAACAAAACTGATTGTTTCCCTGATAAATATGAACTTTATCTTTTGAGTAGTCAGTGCCACAAATTAATCCTGAGGATTGAGAAGCAACTTTTCTAAGCTGAGCATAAAGAAAGATGCATTTTACTCAATACAATCTGAATGAAAATACACCTTTATAATTACGAGAGTGTACCTATTTAGAAATTAATTGTTCTGGGCCTTGTTACTATATGTCAGTGACTGATGTACTTTAAAAGGTAAAATCATAACTGCTTAGATTACACGGGATATTTTATTGCCCCAAAGAGATAAGAAGATTTCTTTAAGACTCTCTCAATGGTGTGCGCGTTTACCATCCCTACTTTAATCAGTACCATTGCTTCCTGAGGTGGATTTGTAAAGCCATTTTATCGGATTCAGCTCAGACATCGGAAAGTATTTAGCAGTTTTGAGAAGGTGGTCATCCTTCGTTGTGGTTTTTTATGCGTTGGTTCATCGCTAAGTTGAGTTGAAAGACGTAAACACACACGAAATAATTTGTCTGGCATCCTTGTAGCTTCGAAGTGTCGCTCAAGTATTAAATGAATATATCTTCAGTGTCTTCTCTCCGCCACTTCAGAAACTTTGAAGATACATTTTGAAGATTAAACACGGTGCTGTTGGTGAAATTTGGTTGCGTGTAATTGAAATGTGGCACAGAGAGCAAGTACTGCCTTTGGATTGTGGACGAAGACCGGTGCACATAAAACAAGAACAGTTAGATGAGGATGAGGCTTCTACAACGAATAGTAGACGAGTGTTGTCTATTCCTGAGCCTAAATATGGACAGGTTTCCCTGGAACCCGTTCATGGAGGAGGTGACTCGAACAACAATACCACGACCTCTGAACTGTACAACTGTTCTCAGCGGAGTTGTTCTGGATCCACCTCAACTACTTCATCCTCCACCAACAGTAATAATATAAGTTCGTTGAATGGGAGTGGAGGGATGCAAATCCTTAACACGTCAAATGGTTCCAATGCCAATCGATCTTTCTCCTCTGGAGTGAAAAAACCTAAGCTTTCTCCTATGAATTGGAACCATGTGCCATCGGTGAGAGAAAATATTTTTTAGAGTTTAAGGCGATTTTGTAGGCATATGAGTATTATGAAGTTATTTGACGGAGGCGATGTTGCATACTTAGTGAACATGCAAAGTACTTTTACCATGTTAGCAAACTTAAGAAAAAGAGAAATGTTCGCGAATCCTCCCACTACAATGATGAATGGAGCTTAGGATTTTTCGCATTCCTCAAGCCATTTTTGTGTAAGGCACTCCTCTACTCTGCTGCCTTTGAACTTGAACAATGTAATCTTGCATTAAATGGGGATCAGAGCCCCATTAAGATGTTAAATGATCCACCTACTTAGATTTTTTGACTTCATGTGGTATTATAATCGTAATGATGCACACAATGAAGGAATGACCGGTGCAGTAGAGAGCCAAAACCCTCCATTACAATATGGATTTCAGAAAGAAATTTTAATGTCATTTTAATGTCTTCGTAAGAGTTTAGTGTGTATAGTGTGCAAATGGCATGAAAGTATGGTAAGCAGTGGTGGTTTTATTAGCCATAGGTGTTTCACGCTTACATTGTTTGCTCTTCTTTCTTTCCTATCCAATTAAGTATTTTAGGCTTTTCACAGTCGTTAAAATTTTTGTGGCGATAAGGCAACCTCGAGTGTTTAAAACAAATTTTGAAATAGTGTTTTTTTTCTTGTCCGTTTTTTACTTCCTGTTGAACAGTACATAGATGAAAGGCGATAAAGCATCCGACATCCGTATTTAAAGTTAGATTAAAATAGGCTGCAGGGTGCAGGAGAGGAAAAGTACGAGAATAAATCAAGACTAAGGTTCTTGCGAGAGATAGAGTGACGATGGTGGTATGCGTAGATGTGTTGCATGCATCTTTTGCAATGGTTACAGATAATTTGAAGAACTGAGATTCAAGAAAAACTGGAAATGAAACGTCCTCTAACTTGTAAATGGCAAGGGCGTATGCAAATCATCTTAACTTTTATGCATTGCTTACTATCAACTATTCAGTACTACCACCATGATAACTACACAGTTAAATGGAATTTACGAGTTGCCTCTACACAACAGTGTTAGTTTTCGTCATAGTTCATCTCTGAACTTCTCTCGACTGTCAAACATAATAACGCATCAAAAATTTAATACCATTTAGTGGTAAACTCAGTGCAGTGTAGATGTGGTTTCGTTCTTTTATGACGAGTTCCGTCTTGTGAAATATATGGTCAGTATAAAACCCATTGTACTCATTCGATAATCACAAGTATTCCTTACCTGTACTGCCTGTACACTCATATAATATGCTGAAAGACAGTAGAGACGTAGGGGAATCGTTTGCAGAACAAAATGTGTCTTAGGTGCTGAGGCATAAGGCATCAGAGTGCCCGAAGTGGCCCAAAGAAGGTCAGCAGATCTTGTTCCATCATCGTTGATTAGAAACAAAGTTTAATACATTTTCATTCCCACATAAATCAGCTTTAGTAATAACAACGGATCAGTTTCATGATACTTGATCAATAATTATATTCCGGTCATCGAACCGATTATTTTCACACTGAAGAATAATCAAATGATCAGAGTAAGTGTATCGTTGTCGTCAATGTATTCGGCATTTTTGATAAGGGATGAAAGAAATGAGATTCCGACTTTACGCTTGAAGCAGTGTCGTGGTGTAAAATTACTGGTGTGCACTAATAAGGGGTGGAGCAGTTCGCATCCAGCAAAAGTATTGTGTTCAAGTCTTCAATAGTGGAGGCATGTCATCAAGTTTGCTCATCATTTATTCAGCGTATTCGAAAACAACCGCAGGTTCATTTGACACCGTGACCTCTAGCATTGCTGGTTTTTAGGCATTCCTGAATCCGTTACCCCAGCAATATGCCAGGAGAGTCTCATACACGAACAATTTGTCTCAATGTCAATTTACCTGGAGAGAGGAGAGCCAAGACTTCAAGACTCAAGAGTAGTTCATTACTGGGAAATAAACCATCTTTTGCCTGTAGACAAATAGCTTTAATTACTTTCGGTATAAAGATGACGTTAAATTATTAGGAATTGTGTAAAAATTCACGGAAAATAGTTAAAACTGTCAGAATCATTAAAAGCTCACGTCTGATGTCTCGCAATAGAGTTTAATGGGTGTGATGATGGCTTGATTTTGTTCGTGATAGGATAATTTGCACTCGATGTAATCAGTCGGTGTTAATTGAACATATTATTATACATGGGGAGTTGGGAGGTGGTTGTTTGGTAAGAAATGGGACCTCTTGACTCAAGTGTTTTTACAATTAGTTCTTGATCCAATGTTCGTATTATGGAGATGTATATCGTTTACTACAAATTCTGTGACTTGTTTTTGTACGTGTACTTCGTATATGGTAATGTTGACTCGTCAGATTATTCAGTTCAATCACTTCAGTCATTGATGAGCTGCATGAGTCACTTGTAATCATTTGGATTGTGTTGTAGTGCACAGCACGGAATACGGAATCAATTAGACGTAGAATTTATTTCGAAAAGTTCAGTGTATACGTAAACTAATTACAAAGGAGAAAGAAGGTTTCTTGACAGATTCTCAGCAGAACGAACGGCGGCTTGGTGGTATCTTATACAAGATCGGGATTAGAATTCTAGCGTGTCATGCTAATGTATCGTATTGCAGATTAATTATCTCAGAGACGGTTGCAACGGAAACAAGTCACGATTTTGTTTAATCAATTGTTCCCATCTTTTTAGTAGGCTAAAACAAATACTTTAACGAAACTGAGGGGTACTTATTACAGCAGGTCTCCCGTAGTACAATACTGGAACAATAGATAGATGAATAGAGTATACGAGAAGTAGAGATCTATTATGATTCGAACAGGGTATAATAGCAAATACAAACTCTACTGTGAAATGTAAACCTGATTTTTTAAATCAGAAAACCTTTCCTAAATAAGAAACCCCATAAATCATGAAAGATAGCTATCTTTTCTTAAATGAACAAACGCCTATCAAATACAACGACGTAGTGCTCAGTGCTCGTGAATAAGCGTAATGAATGAGATTGCAGAGAGTCAATTAAGGTAAATATTTATGAGGGTTTTCATTAAACAGTGTGAAATTATTGTGGAATGTACCAAATTAGGTACAAACTTGTGGCACGGTTCGTAACACAGCATAATTGTCAATTACAACTGTCGGATTTTGCAGAGTTGAAAGTTTAGGACGTTGGAATGCATGCTGGTTCGCCAGGTTGAGTGTGTATCTTCATAGGAGGTTGTCTAATTCCGTAATTCCATTAAAAGGAGTGAATTCTATTAATTTTTAGTTCGATGTTTTAGCAGAGTGAAGTAGTAAGTCAACATTCATCATACCCCGAGCCCAAGCAGATGTAACAGATTGCACCTTGACTTTCAATTGTCATAGGAGTTTGAACGTGGCTGAGTATCGATACGAGATCGATTCATTGCTATTCAGGAAAGAAAGGTCATATATTCATCCGACAACAACCTAAAATGGGTTGGGCTAGGTTTCTTGAGAATTATAAATGCTTCTTGGTGTACATTACTGAATTATTTATTAGTCAGTCAATCGTGTTGTTGTGTTGAACACAGAGTATATAGATGAACTGACGAGTGGATGGGAGAGACTTTTATTTATCTCCTTTCGACCAGCAAGAGAGCAAGGGAGATAATTTAATTCTCTTCACATCACAAGATTACAAGTAATGGTCAGTCTTGAAAAGGAACTTAATTGGATTGAATGGTGTGATGAAATTCCTTGGGATGGAATTATTCGGCGTTAGCCATGGATGGTCTTGCAATAAAGGCAAAATTCCGTTTAAACGGCTGGTCACTTCATGGGTAGTCGTACGTAGTTGTGGATGAAGTAGCAGTTTCGTAGGTTTTTAACATTATTGCAAAGGTGTGTCCCCACTAATTTCACGAGTGAAGATGTCATCTGAAATGGCTCAACCCTGCGTTTGTGACTCGGAACAAATTTACGACTTCTCTTATCACTCGCGAGAAGAGGAAATTTAAACCGAAATGGGTTCAATTAGCTGTCCTAAAGTCCGAATGGATTCTTTCTATCCGAACCAAGACTTGAAATGTGTGTGTATTATTGATTCCAATTGTGGCCAATCTTGTGTCCAGAAAAATCACTTCTATGGACTTTTTGGACGAGGTGCTTGCACTCCAACTTCATGAATTTCTCTGGCTTGAGGTGTTTAGATAAATGACCAGCATTGATTAAAATTACACAACCTGTGAGGATTTTAATTAGTACCTCTATGTATTGCAAGAGAGACATGGTCCTTGTATCAATAAATCAGGGATAACTACTCTCTTTTGAAGATGGTAATGTGAATGAAGCTCGGGCGAATTCCCTAAGCGGCATGGGAAAGGATTTTGGTCAAAACATCACTTCATCACTGAGAGTACTGTTCAAGCAAAGAATAGGAATTCATTGCACTGGAGGGAGAGAAGTGTCCTCTCCTCCCCTCCATGATCTATGGGTTTCTATTGACGATTTCGCTCTTACTTTGCAAACCCTTATTTCTTAGCCCCGATATTCGTTGAACGCGTAAGCTCCCTGTTATTTTAATTAAATAAATTCAAGACTTAACTGCTCTCAAGTCACGTGACACCTTGTCATCTCCGTACACCTCTGTTTTGAAGCTCATAGTCGTAGTGAACCAGTGAGAGAGAGTTTCCAGTGCAGCATGGTACCGGCAGTGTATAAAGACGCTGATTTGATTTTCCACAAGGACTCCGTGATAAAGATGAGCTCAGTGACATTCCCTAGCTGCTCTGATTCTTGCTAATCTGAGATCATAGAAGAGATCGCTCACTCACTTTCGTCCGGATTAGGATGGAGAAGTTTTTTGCTCGAAGGAATTGTCATCAATAGGGAGGATCTGCCTCTGAGAATAGAGGAGAAAGAGAAAGAGGGCATGCAAGACATATCCTTCCTCCAGTTTTCTCTCCTTGCTACCCCGTTTCTAGTCGAACCATTTTTTGTATCGCTTTCCCCAATAAGGAATAAAGGGATGTGCCTCCTTCCAGTAAAGTTGATTAGAGATTGCAGTCTTGAAGAATCTATGGGTGTGTGTGTGTGTGTGCAACTAGGCGACGAACAATACTGTAAATCGGAAACCTTACTACGTCGTGCCGCCAATGCTCGAGGAGAAAGCGATGAAGTCGTAGATGAGGACAAAAACTCCGATCTATCAAATCAAACCATTGACAGACTCATTGACTATCGTAACTTCATATGGGGAAGGAATAAAGAGTAAAATAGGAAGACAAATTATTGTCAAATCCAATAGATCTCATTCTGTTTTTGCTCTTTGAATCTGCGGGAATACCTAAGCCTGTCTCTCAGTTTAAGTTGCACTGATAGGCTAAATTTCTTTGTGGGAGATATGGATGAACTGCAATATATGAAAATGTAAATGGACCATGCTGGTAATTTGTGTTAATTGGAAAATTCACTTTCAGATTGGTTTTGTTCATATATGGCTGGAGATTTTTTAAAGAATAACATTGAATTGTATGTATGAAGATTTGAAGAGAAACAGTGTTTAGACGCTGTGAAGAGCTAGAATGCTAAATGCTGCAATAGAAAGATTCTGATGCTAAGCAATAGAAAGAAAGTATAGAAGACTAGAAGACTCATTGAATTGAGTTAGAATTTCAAGTTTTCTCTTTTTATTGGAACAAATGGGAAACTCTTTCGAAATTGTAAACATGAGAGTACAGTTGTTAATCTTGAACAAAGCAGGGCTAAAGGGGTATGAAAAGTTTGTTGTGTGTATGTTGTGCTGCTGGACGCCATGCTTCACTTGAATGTGCCAGTGGTGGCAGTGTTGAGTGGAGATGGTTGTTTTTTCTGGCTCGAAGAGTTTTTATGTTGGTAAACTGTCATAAGAGGAGCTTTTATGTATTTCCTCAGAGTCAGACTTAGTCCGGACTCATTCATTCATGAGAAATGTCAATTTGAAATCGCCATAAAAGAAACTTTAGGAGGAAATAAGTTGTTCTCTCCTTTTTATGAGGTTTATACACACTGTTAGCTCGTAGAAGCTGGTCTAGTCTCTCGTGCTTCTTCCCGTTCCTTGATTCTGCTTCCCGTCATCGCTCCTTACTTAAGAAGTATCTAGTCAACCCCGACATTTCCATTTCAACTTGTAAATACACTTGCGACTCAATGAGCAATCTATCAATAGACCGCGCTTCCATGGGTGCAATAGTTTAGAACGTGCTCTAAGTCAATAAGAAACTGCGTGGTGCGCATAGGGATTTGGGACTATCCAGCGCTGAATGAGTTTCATTTGCCAATACTTATTCCTCATCCTGGTGTTTGAATATCCCGTTGCGTAATTTGTACTACTACTAAACTACTAACACTTCAAAGCCACTCTTGGCACGGTGGGTCAGCATTCCATAATATCTTTCGCAGATTTCATAGGCTGCATCAATTCCTAAGACAGCATGAATGCAATTTAGTGGTGCTGGTAATGATAACCTGCGCCAAAAGAGTTATCTCGACAAAGACATTGACATCCATGGATTTAGCCTTCACTTAGTTAATCTTCCACGTTCTGCGTAAGATCGAATTTTTTTGGCATATTGTCCCATAAACCCTCCTTCATTCTGTAGTGGAAACAGTACAAGTGGTCGAAGCCAAAATGAACAGGCGAAAAAATCAAGAGGCTGTAGCCAAAAGAACTGCAGGTTATATAATCTCGTACACCAATATTTCCTGACCTATCTAACTCTGAAACGCGTATACTTGACTTTCAATGAGGAGCTACAAACACCAATATTATTGTTGTTTATTTTTATTCTCCAATAATTTAATTGTTGTGTCGGTGGGATACATTTTGAAAACATTGATTCGTTGTAGTTCGCAGATATCATAACAAGAAAGATGAAAATTCAAGGAAAACAATTTTCAAGGGAACACTGCGTCATAGACGGTTGATTGCGATAAGCATCCTATAAAGACATTAATTCTAGTCGTAAAGATAAAGGAAGGTTGTATTTTTAGTTAAAATCTACTTTCTTGGTAGCTATCAAATTAGATTGAGTACATCTGGAGGTTTATTAATTTATTGTAGAGCAACAAAGTGAGTTGAGAGTATGGTTGGCCCATGGATAGAGTATATAAAAATTCAGATAAAATTTGTAAACTTTAGTAAGTGGACCATGTGAATTAATGACTGAAGAGTTGAAACTGCTTTTTCTCAAATATCGACAAATCTAAGTTGAATTAATAAAGATTACGATATTTATTACAACGGACATCATTAGGAATGTAGCCTTTAATTTAAAAACCTTCGAGTGGTCTTTGTGCTCCTTAAAATTCAATGCACAAGACTTTATGCTTTCGCCACGTCATAGGGTCCTGTTAGTATAAGATGTGATTTATTCCCTTGTTCTTATGAAAATAAACCAGATCTCTCGCATTTTGCCACTTCTTTGCGAGCACACAATGTCAGGGTCTGAGGGTAGACGATTTTATAATGCAGTACGACGATACTACCCGCCGGCATGGCAAGACATAAGATTCAAGACTACCCAACGATTACTGCTTCAGTAAAAACTGTATTGAATATGATAATGCAAAAACCACCCTTGGGATCGATACACTCATATATTACAAAATACCAGACATCTCTAAACTTTGATTTATTTTAATTGTTCAGATATGAAATCGAATTTTCTCTTAGATTAATGGAATCAAAGATGTTCGCTAAGTATTGGAGGTATTTACCTCTACACACACATTATAAATAGATTTAATGGTTTAGTTGGTAGATTAAGTGACAGGTGTAACGAATGAGATCATAAGTGGTAGTCGTAAAGAAGGATGAGCTTCCCATAAAGTAGAGAGTATCCATCATGCATTCATCACATCATCCCCCAGTAAATTTTAATGGATAAAGGTGTACGAAGAAAGGAGAGAATCGTCTGAATCACGTAACAGTTGAGTGAAAAGAGTTTGTTCATAAAATCAAGACCCATTGCCCTTTGAGGCTAATACGTATGATATGTTGATGAGAAGGCCGCAGCAGATGAGGAGTTCATCAATCATCAGAAACGAAATCTGCACTAGGCCGTGTAGAAGGGGTAGGTGATTGTACCTAACTCTTTGTGTTATTATGATGATTATTATTATTAGCAAGAATGAGCGAGGAGACAAGTGAGGGTCTCCTCCAATTCACTCGAGAGATGCGCGAATGATAACAAGCGACGGAAGCCTCAAAGCAGACTTGAGATTTCTTGCGATGTGGTTTACGCGTTTTGGAGATCTCTTGTAGGGTTGAAATTAATACCTACACTGTTTGCTGCAGGATTTAACGAATTGAGTTCTTACTTTCTAAATACTAACCACACTTAAACATTTACCAACTTAAGTCCTAACTAACCTTACAGCTTAAATAAATTCGATTACTTCCCAAAATGATATAAAACGAATATTGGATGGATGAGGTAGCAAATGAGTGAGGGTCTGTGCAGAATGTATGAATATTTGTAGTTGGTGAGTGTATGTGTATATGCGTGTGTGGTGGAGGTAGTAAGTTGTTCGGTAAAAAGGATGGTAGGGCGAATGATAAAATTCGGATGGTGCTGAAGTTGCGTCCTGATTTCCTCTCAGTCTTCGCGACAGAAAAGACGCGACAAGAGTCCCGAATTCACATAAGTTGAGTGCATAAGAGAGTGGGGAAATGTTCCTTATACGGTTGTTACGGTCCATAGTAGTGAGGCATCAGTAAGGTTGGTAGTAGGAAGGAAGACCAAAAACGAGTGAAACCAACCCTCCTTGGTTGGGTTTCTTACTGCTGCTCTTCTTCTTCTTACGACACTACCAAGTTGTATTATAATACTCAGATTCCTCGGACAAGATCATCTTCACTTGCTCAAGTCAGAGAGTAGCAAGACAACTAGCAAAGGAACATCTAACTGCTCAGTCTTCTTACCAACCACCACCAGTCTCTCTCTTCTCGTACACAACAACCACTTACTCTGTCTCAAATCGAAACACTTTAAATTGTGAACCCACACAGACACACACACACACACACACACACACGAGTAGCCGTACAATCTTCTACAATAATAATCCCCTCACTTGTTCCGTTTGACTGAGGCAGGCGACTTTATTGTGTGTGTCCAGACTTTTGACTTTACTTCATCGACACCTAAAGCATCTTTCACTATTTCTCACACTTTCTCGATTTTTTGACATGTGTGAGGAGATGACATCATCACATGTACAAATTGTAGATTGTAGTTGATTCGCAGGTCCGCTTCTCCAGTAGACCCAAAATTCCACCCTCACTCACTATTAACCCCATTCCCATTCCACTTGCTCCTGACTCTCTTTCTCTCTCTCTACTTTCCCTTGTGTCTTATTTTCCCCTAAATTCCCCGTTGTCGTCACTCTGTCCAAGTCTCTGTACTTTTTCTCGTATCTCCAACTCCGAATTTTCAAGAGGAACGATATGCTTCCTGGAAGGAATATTGTCGGAGTGTTGAGAAGAAAGTAGTGCAAAGAGGGGAGAGAAAGTTTTTACAGTGAATTAGTCTTGATCGGATTCCCTTGAGGGAAGTTGTATACTTTCTCCCCTTGTTTAGCTTTGAACAAAGTTAAAGTGACACTTGTAAATGTAACTTGGGTGTTTAAGTTGTAAGTACCAGTTCAACATGGATTTTGAGTGGATAAATACTTTTACCGTACGGTACTTACGCCGTTTGTTGTGTAATTTTGCGTGAGACAACTCGCGAGCTGAGTTTGTGAGACTGTTGAGAGTTTTGAGACGACGGTCCAAGTTCTGTATTAACCTTTATACATTTTTGGGTGTGACTCGTTTCACATTAAAGGCATCAAAATTCACGAACAAAAAAATTTCGAAACTTTGGTCGCGAGACGGGCCATTCCCGGTCCGTGCAGTAACCATATCGGCTACTCTCCTCATCCAAGACATCACCATCACCACGCTTTAAATATGGTAAGACGACGACACTAACATTTATAGGGTGAGGTTGTAGGATAGCGTTCGTGTTGTTTTGTCTGGAGAGTCTCCTTTCCTTCTGCTGTAGTCAATCAGCTTTAGTTGCACAGTCAACAGTTGCAAATGTTGCAATGTTGCAAATCTGAATTATTGAGAATCGGAATAAGTGTTGCAGACTGAAAAGTGTAAACGCATTTCGCAGGAGAAGAGTTGGCTTAGGATTTTGAAAACTTGCAAACATGTGGCACAATCAAGAATCTGAGTGCAATCTAAACAACATGCATGCATCTGAGAAGTTTAAGGGTTTGTTTGTAATTTTGGAGCCAAAGAGGTTGATGCTACTGCTTCTTTTCCTATTGAATGTTTTTTCTTGGCTAAGAACACTGCCAAACCTTCTTCTTTCGTACTTTTTTGCCTATAAACGGACTAAGTTAAAGGTTGCCAACAGCTTAAGCCGAAGCCAAATAGTATCGGCTGTGGCCACTTTTTTCGTAATATTCACTCATTCAACCCTCTTCCTGTGTAGAGTACTGACCTAGGCTCATTTTTCTCGATTCTCAAAAATGCAGGGGGAGAAAGTAAAGTGAGTTTTGTTTTTCAATTCATCCCCAAGGCTGCGAGTGAGCTGACGGTGGGGTATGTGAGACAAATTCCCTCGTTGTGGGAACCCCTTCTTTCACTTGCTGCAGAGAGTAGAGTTGTAGGCTCTTTTTCCTTGTGCAGATAATTCTTTTTTGGTGAAAGCATGCAGCAATTTTACTAGCCCTAATTTTTCCGACAGTCGTTCCTTCGTTTTTATTTTGGTAGACTATACAGTATTGCTAAATAAGGAAGGACACAGTTAATAGAGGATGCTTGGACTACTCGCTCTCCATCCATGCACACTGGCAACTATAATGATATGGTTATTTTGCTCAAAAAGTCATGTATGATTCTTCGTATACAATGAATTCGGAGCCAGCCATTCCAAGTTCAGAAAAAGATCCAATCCTCCATACGACCGACAGCACCCGACCGAGAAAACTTTTTTCTTCCTTCTTCTGGTTCTTATCTTTAATCCCTGCGTTCAAATGTACTTCCTACGAACGAGACACTCTGTGCCATACGGTTTCACGTACGTACAGACACAGAAGCTTCTCAGATTTTCAATTACAAAAACCATCCTCTGAGAGCTAAATTTAGCAAGGTCTCAGAAACCAGAGAAGCTGCAAATACGTCGTATACGAATATATTGTATGTATACTTATGCACAATCCCTTTATTTCGAATGTACATTAGGATATATTATAACGCATTTTCGAGGCTAGATTTGCAAGTTCTATTATAGACGTTTCTTTTCCTGGTTTCATCGCGTGGTGGGGGAACAAAGTACAGATGTTAATTGACGAGAGCAACGTGGGTTGAATTCACTTAATGAAGTTTAAAAGAGTCGTTGGAAAACGTAGTTTTTGAAAATTCTATTTAATTTACTAGCTGACATGTCCTCTAAAAAGTGAGCATTTAGTGTTTGTAAACATAGACAGTTAACGGTACTTCCGCGTTTCTTTTTGAAGCTCTTAGCTGTAGTCTCATGCAGGCTATTTTTGTTGTTTCTAAAAAAGGAAGACTATGAATTTATGACGAGAATTGCAATAATTAAGAAAGGCTCTCAAAATTTTTGACAAAAAGACGGATGATTTGATGTGCCTTAAATTAGAGCACATTGAGAAGCAATTAGGAGAATTCGGTTCTATACGCTGGCAAGATGTAAGACTACGCCAATGAAACACCTTTAATTCCAACTTGGACATGGTATCTCGTATACAACTTCTCGTTGTCGTTTTACCTTCTACAAAGCAAGGACCATAATAATTCCTAGTTTATATTGTAACCTGAGCCCTTTCTGTGTATCCTCACGGTGAACGTCAATATTCGTAGAAGTTTTTTCGTAGAATTCTATAAAACAAGTAATATAAATAGACCTGGAGCCTTCATGCTCAAAATGTGTTCATCCTTTAAAATCTACCTTAGATGTATCACTGTTCATTGTTGAATTATCATTCTGAAGTGTAACTCAAAAGTACAATCATGTCGGACGATTTGTTTCATTTACTTGATAATGTTTGTTTGTTTCAGGATGAATTTCATCCGTTTATTGAAGCATTGTTACCATTTGTGAAGTCTTTCTCCTACACCTGGTTCAATCTTCAAGCTGCCAAACGCAAGTACTTCAAGAAACATGAGAAAAGAATGTCTCTTGATGAGGAGAGAAGATGCAAAGAAGAACTTTTGGTAAGTAATTGTGTAAACTTATTCTTCATTCCCATTTTGCATATTTCTACGAAACGAACTGAAGCAATTAGAGTTCAGAGCATAACCTGCCAATACAACAGGAAAAGTATGAGCAGTTCTAAAAAACACAATGAACTACAATCAAAATATTTGGACTCATGTGAAACTACAGATTGTAGTTGTACATAGCCTATTTCCCACTCCACCAACTCATAAATAATTGACCTGGATCCCTAATTGATTGAACTTAGGAAAGCAAATGTCAATCATCAATTAAATTTGTTGAGATGAGCGAGAGAGAGCCGGCATTTGCGTCTTTGTAAAATCTATTTTATGATTAAAGTCAACACACATTGTAGCAGGGAGTGCAAAAAACTCACCACCACACACACACACACACACACATATCTGTAGTAGGCATACGAGTGCAACAATGATGAAGATCAAGTGAACGAGGAACCCCACACAGATGTGTGTTTTTGTATTATTGCATATTGGGCTAATTCCCATGTAGAGTATATGGCTACACAATGAGATCGGACAGATCTCTCTCTGATTCTCATCATAATAATTTCAAAGCACGCAGTGATAAGTTGTCCATTAGTAATTTTTCTCTGTAAACAAAGTACCTGTCATGTCTTGGGATTCCATTCGCACCTGATTTCTCACGTATTGCATCAACATAAAATAACTAAGAGCAAGCCCAAGTTACAAAAATATGATGGTAACTCGTTTCTCTCTTTAATTTTGTGTTTTATCTACATCACAAGTTATAATTCGATGAAAGATAAGTAAGCAATTAAAAGGATGAGGCAGATCAAGCATTAAGATAGCCAACAGTCGTATACAGTCTCTATGTTTCCATGAATGCGGATGCAAGTAAACGAAAAGATGATTTGTGATCCCCAGACTTGATTCTACTCAAGCTATTAGCCATCAAAGTGGTCAATCAGGTTGGATTAATTCAAATAATACGATAAATAATAAATGCATTGGTGGGTATTATGAGTTTGAGAGTGAGCCGAAGGGTCTTTATATTCCTCCACAGGAATTCGATCTGGTTTATCACCATCATTAGCCTTATATCATTCCCATAATAATGTCAATAAGGCATTTCAAACTTTGAAGTATTTGTTTAGTATCGTTTCCATTCCCATTGCTCTTGGCTAAGATTGGCTCGAGTTAGGTTGCACGTCACCCTGAATCTTTCAGTCTTCTGTAGCTCCATACTCTCTATTGTATTTTGTAGACTAATGATCAACAATCAGAATATTCTAAACGAATCTCTGCATCCCTTCAAACACCTTCTTAGAACTTGGTCTCAGAATTTTATGAAGGACAGAACGTGAAACTAATTTTTTGGATTTCTAGTGTGTGTTTTCTCTGTGACACCGTGTAGACAATTTTCCCGGCCTGTTTTGAGTATTAAATTGCAAAACTTCTGAGGGTATTAAACATGTGTTGAAAGTGTGGATTTAAATGTGCAAGTTTATGTGTGCACAGTTTTGACTCTTCTCTAGGATAGCAAATTTAAACTGCAGAAGTTGCAGGTACAGAGGATGTCGTAATGAGTGAGCGAGTGACTTTAGAAGAGTCTCCACACTTGTTATATACTTTTCAGTCTTGACGAAGGGCTTTTTGTGACATGAATGAGGATTTTTTTGCTGTCCTTCCTGGGGGTTGACACTAGATAGTCCAGTGCAGTCTTTTAGACTTTCTCAATGTGTGTGTGTGTGTTTTGAGTCTTGGGTTGCTTGATCATCATATGTTCATCTGTTCATTCAGATTCAACCCGTTGTTCCAGTGAGGAGAATGTTTCAATGTTTCCATGTTTTTTCAAGAAGCAGCCTACTACGAGCCCACAAGAATGTCACCTCGGCATTTTTCTTAAGCCTACAAATATTCCGTAGAAGTTGCGTAAGGGGGGTGTAGGGTCGATAGGATAGAAAGTCAAGTATCGGACAAGTGTCGAGGGCAGAGAGGAATGTTTTCCCGGTTTCCATGAAATTCCATCAGTTTATTAAAGTGCCGAAGAGTTTGATGTAAAGACATGCTTGTGGGTTTTTATCGCGACATCTGAAAGGCGTGCATAATGGGCAGTGAGCATCCGGTCTTGAATTCAAAGGTGTCGAATGTTTATGACAGGAAAGGGTATTTAGGTCGATAAGGAATTCATTTTTATCTGATACTCTTGTTATTTACAACCCCTTTGTTGGTATTGTAAATAGAGTTTCAATACTTTCAATTAGTTTCAATACTCCTCATTTCACTTGGTGTGAGTCTTATCTCAACAGTAAGAACAATGCGAGTGCATAAAACACTTTTGGTGTCACATTTCGCTGAAGGCAGGTGGATTTATTTGGCTGGTGGATTGCAAGTGTGGAGTGTGGACGACCACGTTGACCACCCATTCGAGCATTCGTATATTATTACTATTAGCATTCTTATGCGATTAAGTCACTTCAGATAGTTTGTATGAAATGTAGGTTATCGAAAAATTGGTATTTTAAAGCTCTGTTGTCCAATCACTCGATCAGTCTAGGATTCATGGGTTTTCAACTCCAAGTGTAAAAGGAAATGAACGGAATGAAGAGACACATACAAAGTACAAGTAGACAGAATGGATGGACAACTGAAATTGTGAAATCGCAGCGCGGCATATGTTGTTAGTGACGGGAAATATGCGGTGGCAAAAATCTTTATTACTTTCAGATAGGTTTAGTGTGTTGATAGCATATGACGTACTTAAAAGAATGATTATTTTGCCTACGATCATTTGTGGTGTGTAGTTGTCAAAGGAATTGTTGTGTGAATGAAGGATGGGCAATAGTAGTAGTTGAGAGTAAGACATTGAAGAACATTAAGCTGAATAGTAATGTATTATTCGATCACCATAACAGAAAGGAAACGGAGGAGAAGAAAGTTATAATATTGCCATTATTTCCTTTTCTACTACAACTAAATCACTCCGTGTGTACACATTGATGCATGTTTCGGAAAAGGAGGACTGATAACACTTCTCAGCCAACCCTATATCATCATCACCCCCGAATCTGCTCTACCTCAACACACACCTCTCATGATGATCATCTACTCAATATCTCCCTAAAAGGACTCCGTGTGTGTGTTCCCTGATAGAATTGGCTGAGAGATACCGCATGACATCCACTAAAGTCCAACCGCGCGCTCATTCAAGCTCACCAACACGCACACCATCAACTGGCCCACCATCCACTCATTCTGCTGCTTATCACAACACGCACTGCACGCAGTATTTCAGTTCCGTGTGAACTCCAGCGCCTGACACATAACCTACTTTCTTCAGCGGCCAACCAGCAGATTCAGATTCAAATACCACCCACACCAACATTCAAATCTAAGATCTAACTTCCCGTATTCCACTAATTGGACTGACTACGGAAACGTCAGTGAGGGCAAGGAATGTCTGAAGGAAGTTGGGGAAGGGAATACACAAAAGCAGTGAGGTAGGCATACACGCTGGCGAAAGTGAATAAGGCAACTACGTCACAGCAGTGTGGGAGGCAAATACGTCACGTAAGTGAGGGTAGTGAATGCGCCCACGGCAGTCCACAAAGGCAGTGAGCGGGGGGAACACTTCAGCGACCGTCTTAATCCATCTCCACCAACTATTGGCCCACCATTCATACTTCTGCGAGTGACGGTGACCCTTCAACTTGCAGAACGCAACACAGACTTTAGTTCTGTGTGACCTCCATTCTCTCAACTTTAACTCCTGTCTCCATCATCTCCGAAATTCATCTCCGAAATTTTCCACTTCGACACAGATCACTACCACACCCACAACTCACGCATCCACATATCTACACACAAACCACACACACATCGACCTTCGATTACGACTATTCCAATAAGTGGACCAGCTCCCCTCTTGCAGGGCTATATTAATCCTTACAATAATAAAGAGCAAGTGTAATCAACTTTGTCCGAAATTGAATGCAAGTTGCCTCACTTCAAGCTCACTCAATGACAACCGCGCGGTTTTTGAACCCAACCACCACCATGCGCTGGCCCTCCCACAACAAAAAACACCACCGATTTCATGCAGACTCCCACTGCCACACCTACACTCAACCACGCGCCTCGCGCCAGATGAATCCCATCCACCAACAACAAAAACAACAACAACAATGACAGTTTCCCGTGTGAGTGTGAAGGGCAGTGAGACGGGTCTGACGGGAGGCTGGGTGGATAACTTCAACGGCAAGTGGGTGGTTGACTTCATCCGCAAATGGGGGGGATTACTTCAACGGCAAGTAGGGGGGATTACTTCAACGGAAATTGGGGGAATTGCTTCAACGGCAATTGGGGGAATTGCTTCAACGGCATTTTTACTCCAACGGTAAATGGGGGAATGTTGGGTAAAGTCAACGGGAGACGGGTGACTGCGACCAATTGAGAGTCAACAACTTTAGAATTGAAAATTTACAACAACTAGCACAAAAAAGCCCCGTGAAGGGGCTACAAGCGTCAAATGGAAATAACTCTAGAATTCGCAATCCCTCAAGGCCCTTAAAAATTGCGAATTCTTGAGTTATTTCCATTTGACGCTTGTAGCCCCTTCACGGGGCTTTTTTGTGCTTGTAGTAAGAAGCCTCTAACGTGCATACGTTAAGTGTGCAGTTTGAAAGAGAGCAACTGGCAACTTTTCTGCACACACTGAGGGAGAAAGCGTGGAAATCTCATCACGCGTTGTGGTGTCGTTGTTGTAGGGATGGCGAGGCACGGGCGATAATGCTGCCATCAAAATTGTACAGAACGGAAAAACCACTTCTATTATCATTATGAATATCACATCAATGTGCAGTAACATTGTCAACGACTATAAAGGATTTCTAAACTGTGGAGGAAATAATATGTGCACTTATGCATGCACATATTTATGGGTTTCCATCCCGAGAAAGCCTTCATCTTATTCTTTAGCACCCTGTGGAAGAAATGCGTGTGTGTATTATTCTTTTCACTCCTTCGTTTTATATTATTGCCGAGTTGACTTTCCTCCATCCAACAGGATGTGGAGGCACACCGCAATGTCTCTAAACTGTCCCTCTATCTCCATTCACTCCACAGTCTCTTATTATTCTCTAAAGAATCAACCAACCTCATCGACTTTTGTGATCTAATGGTTCTCGCTTTCTAAAACCATATGCCTCTGTTTTTTACGGGAAAAGTCAAGCCACTGCCATTGCCACGTTCGTAATGACGTACGCGTATATGTATCTCCATTTACTCTGCTCCGCTTCTCCTACTTACTTGTACACACTTTGGTTTGTAGATTCTGTCGAAATTATTGAAATGGGACAGAGGAAGCGTGAAGAGAATTAACAGTATAATATTACTTTTCCAATAACATTACTGCTCGAGATATCATCACTAGAAAGTTATACTTTGGTTGTAATGGTATGGAAACGTGCCGTCCATACATTGCACTTTTATCCTTTTGTTCCTCATACTAAATGGATGAATAGGTGCTTTCTACACTTCCAATAGTTTCTACCACACTGGATATTGCTTAATTGTCAAGTGTTAAGTTGTTGGTGTATGTTCCCAACCCTCGGCATGTGGTCTACTGGTCTTCCTGTTGGTGTTTGGTGAGATCGGAGAATTCCCGTGGAATACTCCTTTCCCTTTCTAACTGCTCACACCGCTTATTTCACGCACCCTTTCGCAAGCAGGGAAAGTTGTGCAGTTGTCAGTGCATTAGGTTTGTTCTGATTTCTCCCCTGCCTTCCCCTAACTCTAATGTGGAACTGTGGAAGACTACTGAGACATTCTGCGTCTCAATTTGGAGAAAAACGTAGCAAACCAAGGTTGGTGAGTACACGAGCCTCCTATTCTTCTGTGAGGTTTTTCAAACCTAAGAAAGTCTGAAGATGCAGTGTCGTACAATTTTCTTTAACATGAGATTAGGAAATTAATCTGCCATTGTAAAAATTGCCGATTGCTTATATGTAAGGGATAAATCAGGAGGTCTATATAATTTATTGTATTGCAAAAAACAACCACATTTCAGGGAAGGAAGGAATGGATCAGTCTATTATTGTGAATGGAGCTATTCATTCGTTGTTCGTTGGTAGGATTGATCTTGGTAGTGAGATGGGACCTAGCAGAGATTACCCCCACTAGGGATAAAGCCATTTGGGAGGAAAAGAGTTTGCAAAATCCTCTACAGGACTGGGTTCAATTTCCATGTGAAGTGTATTAAATAGAATAAGAGGAGAGATCAGATAATACAAAACTGTGCAATGCAGCAAATTGATGTAATTCACATGCTTGGCCAGTAAGAGACATAACCAATACAGACACAGTGAACAGCGAGGGAGATCCGTTAATGCTGCGGCATAACAACTCTCTCAGGGTTGGTCTATGAGTATCATTCACATAGAGATGAGATCTGAGGAAATTATTTTAGTTATTTCATTTTAGTCAACTATCTATAATCCACAGTATATAAAGGTCACAAAATGAAATCACCCTAAGGAAACTTGAGTAGCGGGTGTAGAAATGGATGTGCTCCGAGAAACCATGTATACATTCCTAATTCCTGGATATATATATTACAAGCCTGGGAAAAGAAATTGTACTGAGCATTGGGTTTACATTCCGAATTCCAAAAGCCAAAGTAGTTATTGTTAGTAGTAGTGATGGGTGAAGCTAACCTACAACCAGAAATGTATAAAAAGGCAGAAGAAAGTGTATTACTCGCAGCGGTGGTGGTGGTGGTGGTGGTGTAGTTTCCTTGCTTTCCTTGTGCAGTATTTATGATCCCTACTTTGAGAAGATGATTCCGGTCGACAAATATAAGCTATGCAAACCAACCACCATGAACATCCCTTTTCTCTTGGAAACCCGGAAAGAACCAAATTTTATCTTCGATTTCTATCTTGTCACCAGGATTTATATTGCTCTCTTACATTCCACTCAGACACTACAACAATGGTTCATTGTATTACGGACGACGAGACTGCTTTCTGAGGATTACTCGTGATTCTGAATATGTCACCCTTACGTAAGGAGATCTAGCTTTCCAAGTGAGTTTCCATGTGTGTGGCTGAGGTTGGTGATGTAACTTTAGTAAACTTGGTTCATTCCTGAGCTCATGAAATTTCCTCCTCCTGCCAATTAATTGTACGTACCAATAGTTTGAGCGAATATGACTTGAAGCTAGCCAACAGTGTGAAATACAGGACTATTGGGGGATTAATGAGCTTAGTCAGAGAGTCCAGGTAGACAAGGATTTTTGTGAGAGTAACCCATTGGGCCCAGAACTAAAGAAACTAACAGATCAAGCAATTTAGTTGCCAAAGCGTGAGTAATCGTTTTACAATCTGACCAGTTGAAAGAGCATAGATTGCCGTAGATGCAGAGGACGGGTTTCCGTTGAGATTTTTAGCCAAAGGTTTATCTAGTATTATCTAGATGTTTCTGAAGAGTAATAAGACGGGTAATATTGTGTGATTTGAGATTCTAGGACAAATCTTGATGACATTTCTGCTGGAAACTAGTGTAGGTACATATTTCGGATTTCCGGAGATAAATGGACGATCTATTGATGAGATGCACAGGATTCCATAAGGCAAGTATTGCTACACAGACTACACACACGAATTCTCGGGTGTATTATGTCTCGGGTCCAGTGGTTAATTTTCGAAACAGTGAATTATCGGATAAATGACAGTGTATGGTCGTTTGTGGTGGAGATTTACATCCGAGTCTCCTGCCTGGAGGCTGTCTTTTCCTGTTAATTGGAGGAACAAGGATTAATTCGTATTAGAAAAGGGTTTGAAAAAGGGAAGATAGGGTGGGGGATTATGTGTGAGAGTATTCTTGAGTGGACAATCTAAAAGACGATGGACCCGAGAGGGTCATAATGTAGCTGAGTAACGAATTTCAGAACTTCGTAAATCACCGTGCAGAATTCGCTACCTTAATCAGCCCCAATTGCCTCTGAATGGAGCCCATTGACACGCCTATCTCTAACTACGAGGATTTCCATTTTGAACTCGTGATTTTCATTTTTACTAGAATAGGGCGATTGTGGTAAAGTGAAGACAGGGAGGTGGAATTGCTCTCAAAGTTACAACTTTCCTCTTCCGAATTCACAGAATAGACTACTACTTTTACGGTTATATTGTCCCTTAAACTCACTTCCAATTTAAAACCTCATTTTGGACGCTTCTTTTGTGAACCTCCTATGTCCCAAGTAGTTACATCGAAGTCAGATGCACTAGAATCAAACAGAAGAGAATGACGTTTCGGAAATATCAGAATTGCCTCTGACAATGAAGTACTTTGTAGCTTCTGATTGATCTATACTTTATACTCAATATGATTACGTACGCATTCTCTGGTCCCCACCAAGTGTAAGTAATCAATGACGTGATCCAGAGTTTCGTTTAAGGCATTCCTCACGAAAGTCACTGTCGCCGTCTGAAGCGACTCGAGTAGGACAGTTTAAAATTCGCGCGGACAGAGGAAACGCAGCGTCAGTGCACTGGGGAAACTACATTCAAGATTAAGACTTCTAGATTGTAAGATTGTTTGCTTCCTTCTGAGAGTTTTTGAACCGGATTCGTGATTGAAGAGTCGACTTTATTTATGCGAGACACTGTCGTGGGAACCATTCCTCCGGTGGAAATTAAGACAAACGGTTGATTTTGCGAAGTTATCGATGCGCCGAATTTCTAGTAGAAACTTTCTTTCACACTGTTGGCTCTTGACACTTCAATAAAAAAGGAGTGGGGCTGTTCTGCTTTCGTCCCTAACTTTTTCGTAACAGTTAGCATCAACAGTTCCATTCTTTCTTGTTTGTTTGTATTTGTATTGAACTGAAGTAGGGAGTAGGCAGCCGCTGGATAACCGTTGTTACATTGAGCACAACCCAATTAAAGGGAGCATTAGATAATTAGAAGATAATAGAAAAGTAAATGTGGAATATTTTATTTTGAAATTCATCCCATGATTTTGCGAATGATTGCTGTCACAGCTTGTTTTTTTCACCACGTTGTAGACAGTACAAAGACTGCATTAAGGTTAACAAAGCGTCCGCTTTATCAAAAATATGCTCAGCCTTCTTTGGAGACGATGTCGACGATACCTTCAAAGCTGACGATGAGTATTCGAAAAAGATATTCGATTCGGCCCGTGGTTTTGGAGTAATTGTGAGAATATTGTAAAAAATGGCCTGTCAAGAGCAGCATTAGTAGGCGTGACGCCCATCTTCCTTCATGAATCCTTTATTCACCCAAAAGTGCCTTGGTTATAGGTCCCCATGCGGTGATATGTATAGTAATGATGAGTAAAGAGAGGCTGATGAGGACTCGACCTTCCCAACCACGCTGTGCTTAATGTTGGTAGTAGTGGTTTGGTAGGAGAGTGTGGATAGTGAGAGTTCATTCGTACGAGGGTGCAAGATGAGGTAAGATTGCTTCCTCATGTCGGTCATGATCTCAACCATTTGATAAAGACAAGGACGTGATCAGACGAAAATGTTCGGATTGAAGTAGGTTCGTCTATTCTTTCCTTACTCGTCGTTCGTGGTAAATTCTCATGTTTCCCTCAGAATCTAATCTACCAAACATAACTCTGCTCAGCACTACCCTCGCATCTTAATCAAATTAGCTCACGAGCTGTCATCGTCACAACAAAAGTTACAAAGGCCGATTCTCTCAATCTTCTTATTGTGCTAGTTTGCTTAGTGAGAGTAAATGAATGCAATCTCGTAATCTTAGTTTAGTACTACTCATTGTCAGTGAGCAGTAGGTAATTTTCATACACTCTGAAGGATCAAATTTAGATATAATAGTGAATTAAGGATAATCCTTAGACATGGTTTAGACTCTCTAGTAGTTTATTTGCAGTTAGCATTACATTCGTGGGCAGGGTGATAGGATCACTCATCATAATTCTTGGCCATGTTTCACGGGAAAGAGACTGAGAATAGAAGATGATTCCCTCCCATCACTATTACACTAGTATATTAAGCAAGGAGGTTAAGTTGATAATGGGAAATCTAATGGGCCAAAGGTCTCTTCGTCTTCAACAGAGAACTCCTCCTTTTCCATCTCTTTCTTGTTTAGTTTCGTTATGACTTGGGATCAGAATAAAAACTAAACTGAGAATGATCCTTTTGCGTGTAATTAAAATGCAATTTGAAGAATTTAAGGTTGGAGAAATCGTCTGTTAGCGAAATAAGATATGATTTCCATTCAGCAGAAGAGAGAAATCTTTAGAGGGACAAACCCTCCCATTAGACTCAGAGATCATTCTTTCCAGAGATATTAGGCTATAATATTAGCACGCATAACTTATATGAATACATTTTCAATAAAGACAATAATGTAAGAGCGATTCAAATGAGAGATGAGAACTCGTACGACTTTAGACTTCTGCTGAGAGAGGATTTCGGGGTTTTTGAAGGAAGAAAAGAACCCCTACTGAAGACACAGGGAAATTTCTTCTTCGACTTCTTCTTTAGTGAAAGTACTCAATAGGGAGATAAATTCTATTGGTTTCTCCATAATTCACTTCAAATTAAGGACGAGAGGGAATTGTGTTTTTGAAAAGTATTTATTAAACTTTGTATTGAAAGATTGAGACAAAATAGATAAATAGGAAGTTCTCAATTGGAAGAACTTGCGGAACTGATTTATCTCTTAAAAACTAAAACTTGAGTCTCTGTGTGCTTGAAATACACAGAGTGAGCTTTGTGATGTAATAAGTTATCATCAATTCCTGTAACTATTTAGCAGCTCAGTTGTGAAGAAAGTTTTCATCTAGATTTATTAATTGATGTCTTTTATTTTAATTTTCAGAATGAGAAAGTTGAAGTGAAGCAGAAATGGGCGTCCAGATTATTGGGCAAGTTACGAAAAGACATCACCCAAGAGTGCCGAGAAGACTTCGTCCTGTCAATTACAGGAAAGAAGCCTGCGATGTGCGTCCTATCGAATCCTGATCAAAAGGGGAAAATGAGACGGATTGACTGTCTTCGCCAAGCGGACAAGGTATCTGTGTCTATTAACATTACAACGTGCACATTCACTTCTAATTCTAGTATGCCAATTGGTATAGTCTGCGTAGCATACACAACCGTAGCACCGGAAATATTTTAAGACATACATGGAACTTTACTTGACTAAGTCTTCATTTACCATTGTCACGTTCTAAGTTGAGTTTAGTAGGCTACTGATCCCGTGAATGTTTTAGTCGGGCTGTTATTTGATGTGCACAGAAAGTGTAGGAAGCATGTGAAGTTAGCATGCATCGGATGGTGAACCTTCTTAGAAATTAAGTAAAAAGAAGAAAAACGAAAGACAATTTCCTTATGAAACTTACTCCAGATTACTTTCCATAAGCATTCGGAGTAGAGCATAGTAAATTGTGTAGAAGGGAAAGTTTTTATCTCGTTGGAGGAGAAAGTATGTTGATCACAGTGTATCTTTCGGAGATTGTGTAGCAACTCACAGTCTTGTGTATAATAATAAAATGTATAAAGTATAAAGGAGACACGCAGAACAAGACCCTGAATAATAATGCTTTCGAGGTTCCTCTAATGGTGGATGGTGCAAGTGCAAAAAATGTTTCTTAACTGTTTTCTCTTGCAACTTTTTCAACCTAAATAACTGCAGCTCATTCTTGGGCTACGACGTTTTATTGTGTTATTCATTTAATTAAGCAAATGACGGCAATTTCGTGAAGGTAGTTTATGTGTTCGTCTCAAATAAATCCCAACTTTCTCGTCATTACTCGACAAGTAATTGGTAACAATTACGTTTGGACTTAAGCTGTAGTTTTTAGTTTTTATGCATTCATTTTCGTGTTAGAATCAAAGTATTACTTCATGCTGTCGTGATGTGAATTTGTTGTAAATAAATAGAAAGGGTTGAAATAAATAAGACACTCAACTGTTTTATTCTCGTAGTGTTTAGAAAGTAGTAACTTAAGCTGGAGAATATACAAAGGGGAATATTTAGTTGGTGCTCAAAAATGGTCAGATATACGAATGAAAAATGTCATCTTAGGTCCTGCAACATTCTACTTTATATTTCAGTTGTTGTATGTCTGAAAGAGACTTACATTTGTTACGATTTTGCATGGTACGCGTATATGAAAATGTATGAAATGAGAATTCCCGTGTATTCATCTTGTGGAGATACTTTTACGATGCAAGAATGTATGAAATAGTAGTGATTTCATTCAATCCTAAGACCTTCCTTGCATGCCCTCTCTGTATCTCTTTGTCGCGTGTGTAGATTTTTATGATTAATGGGTACAGTGTCTACTAAAGATAGGCTTGTAAACTCCAGCCTTCATGTCTCCTACGTGAATTATTGTAGTTACAAGAAAGAAATGGAATAACAAAGTATAAAACACAAGTGCATCATAAACTTTCTTTAAAGTTATTACACAGATCATACACTGAAGCGTCTTTGATCTCTGCATCTCTCTATATACTTAATTACTATTATTGTGGTATCAATTTAATTTTTCAATGGACATGTTTTAAACGCTCTTTTGGTTTTGTTTTACAGGTTTGGCGACTTGACCTAGTGATGGTGATTTTATTCAAAGCAATACCTTTGGAAAGCACGGATGGAGAAAGACTAGAAAAATCTCCAGAGTGTCTTCATCCAGGCCTGTGTGTCAATCCATACCATATAAATGTATCCGTCCGTGAACTGGATCTATATTTGGCTAATTTCATCAATAGCCATGGTAAGAATACTGTTACGTTGTACGTGTAGAGGAATTGTACGCTATATAGACATATACGTGTTCGTTGCACAATCTCAAGCACTGGGTTGACAGAGTATGTATCCTGTACTTAGAATTCATCCATCAAGATTCAACTACTCCTTCCAATCTTGTTTACTGTTGTGGTTTCTGTCTATTTCTTGTACGTTTGACAGGATATATCCGTTAGTGAATGAGACACAAGAGGTTTCTGTCAAAGACTTCGAGACAACTGAATTCTTCTGGTATGTGTGCTCGCGTTGGATTGCTCCCTCCGAAAAGGGATGCTGAAATCTGAAGTTGTGCTTGAATGTTTCCCTGTAGCTATAACGTACACGATGTATTCAGGACTTTCATTGTGATGAACAAACCGTCTTTCTTTCTACCCCATTCTCTGCCTCTCTTGCTGTGTATTTAATCATTTCTCCTCTCTTTTCGCCGAACAATCCCAAAGAGCATTCACTAATTGAGTTATCCCCTTCTTGACATGTAAATGCTCCCTTGCTTCAGCTTAATTTCCAAACGATTGCAAAATTACGAGAACATTAACTTTCAATTCCTTGACGATTCATTTCGCCCCATTTCCTAAGAAGATACAATTTTGGTAGTGGTTTAATTATTACTTCATCCTACAACATTGTCAAGTTCTTATACTTTCCACTTGCATACTGAATTAATCTTTGAATGCAACTAAAACTGAAGGATTAGGAGCATTATAATGTCAATTAGTACATTTAAAATCCTGGGAATTAAATAGGAGAAAGTGTGTGAAATGTATGAGTGAGCTTTTAGTATCAAAATGTGGGGATAAAAAGAGACGAAGGAAGTGGTTGGATAAGGGCAAACGGGAAATGAAAGGAGAAGAAAGTGGGAAAGACAGAGTTTGTACAAATAAAAAGAGGAACTGAAGCCAAGAAAGAGAGAAAGACAAGGGAAAAGCAGGAAAGAAGAGTCGGCAGTTTCGTGACTTCACGAATGAGTAATTGGGATGGACGGGAAAATATATATTTGACTCTGTGGTTGCTTTGCGTGTTCAACAAGGATGAATAAAATGTGCACAAGCTCTTTTATGCAAGTGTGTGTGTGTGTGTGTGTGTGTGTGGATGCGAATGAATTACAAGAAGGGATGTTACAAGAAGACGAAAAATTCCTCCAGTTACTTTGTTGTTTTGACTTATTTTCCTGCACAGAGATGACCCCATGCTGCGTCCTAATGGCGTGGGGTGTGGTGGTGACCCGTTGGTGTGTATGTAAAGTAAACCTGTGCGTCTTTATCTCAAACTCACCACTACTTCTTGTGTCTTGTAGGTTGAGTTGAAAAAATAGGAAATTCATAATTTACGAATAAAGAAGAAAAGAGCTTTTTCATTCGATGATTAATTAGAAAGAAAAAGTATTCGCTTTAAAGAAAAATAAGTTCCTGGAGGTGTTCGTCGTGGAGGAAAGGAAGGAAGGGAGGGTGACAGTTTGATTAATTAATTAACTTTTTTATTTGTTCACTTCCAGATGCTATGAGTGGGATGTGCGACAATAATAATGAGAAGGACGATGACAGAGGATTTAAGGGTAAGTCGCGTTTTGGCTGAATTATTTGTGTCTTTCTTGTCTTCTCTTAATTTTTTAACTGGATGGGCTTAATGAAAGAAAACATGTTGTTCTTCGCCCAATTACGATTATTTGACTTTCTACCATTGATTTGAAGCATTCGTGAATTTCACAAATGTAGGGCAGACTTCGCAGACAACTTTAATTTAATCACACTTCGATTTATTCCTGTGTGGCTCCCTTTCGTATCTGAAGCGTGTGAACAGCCAAGACAAAATGTGAAAAGTTTACCGATGAAACAGTAATTATTTTCATTACTCAGTGTTAAGGCAGACGCTTACAGTAAACTTGCCTCTCTCTCTCTTCCAATCAAGTGTCTTTTAATATAAATTTGGGTGCACAGTTGCTTTGCTTAAATGTTTGCAACGCCTTCGCATTTGGCATTCAATCATTCGTCTAATATACACAGCAGAGTCCGTTGATGAAGAACACCAATTAAGTAAATTAGTACTAAATATGTTATTTGCAAACACAAAGCAAGAAACACAGGACATTCCACTGCCATAATTGTAGCTGAATTGTTAGTGTATGCGCTTCTATGTTGCGCAAACCTATACGAGTTTAACCAACGTAGGCTGTCTTACATTTTACATGCATAATTACGTGTTACTGCTTGAAATCTGTAAACTTATTGTTAGTAGTAGTACGTCTCGCCAATGCATCGTGATCTGTTTTGATGGTTTAAGGCATTCTGTAAATTGCATCTTGGGTGACCTTTCACCTATTCGGTAGAGTGGGAATGTGAAATTCCGAAATTCGGAGTGGGCTTGAGGCTGAAGACTAGTTTGTGGATTAAGGCTCATTATATTTTTTCTTGGAGTTGGTGGGCCCTGGTGGAGTTGAGAACGAAGGAGCTTTTACTCGGTGGTGTGCGTTAAAATAGAGTTCTCCACGAAGATAGAGCCAGTCAGCACGAGAGAAAGTGATAAATTTTTTTCCACTCTTTTAGGCAATTTTTATTACACTTGTTCTCCTAGTTCTGTCTTAGATTTTGGGCTATAAATGAAGATATCAAATCTAGACAAGAGAGAAAGAGCAAGTCAAGTGTGGATTGGATGTGGCTTAGTTTTTTCTCCTCCATCTAAGACTCTTCTCACAATAACTCACTGCTGGGCTAAATGGACACGGTGGTGCTTGCAATCGAGATAATCTGCGAAATGCAGGAGAGGACGAAGGAAGCCGTATGTTATGTTATGTATACATAGATCATGATAGAGTCTGATAGCCACAGAGAAAAACATTAGAAGGGAAGACCGATTAGGAGAAAGCACAAGCAAGCAGGACATTTTGTGTACAGTCCAGATTTGCTGACGGCAAACCTCTCTTTATCTGTTTTTAGTGGTGGCCGATGTGACCATACACATCTTTGATGTCTATCTAAGTTCAGTCCGAAGAAGCCTCTTGAGATAACTTTTAAGCACTTACTTTCCTAAGACCCAAGTTTGTTGTAAATTGTTTGATATCTCTCCCTCTTCTCACTTTAAGTATTACTTAAGAGAGGAACAAAGATGCTATCGCTCCGAAGGTAGGCGAATTCTCCTAATAAAGACCCGCTACACACTCACTGTTCATCTGATAAGGCCGATCAACACCCAAGAGAAATAATAGTTCACCTCCACCAACCACTCAATAATTGTCCTCTCCCAACTTTCATTCATAATGGTTTCCATTCCACTGGAGTCTGCATCTGGAGCTCCGTCCTCCAGCAGACTAACTTGGTGTACGGCAGGAGAGAATCGATTAAGCAAGTGTGGTCACAGAGAGAGTCAATTAGAGAATAGAAGGGAAGAGTTTGAGGGCATTTGTTGAGGTGAAGATAATGGTAATGACGGGGCAATCTGAGGAAATGTATGTGTCAATATAGATAATAATAATAGCTGGTGTGGTATAATAATGCTCGGGATGATTATGTGGGTTTCAGTTTTGTGTGGTCAGTATGAAATGAATTGCCATGGGCTTTCTCCACGCTGGTGGTGGTGACTGGGGAAACGGGCTGCTGATGAGAGGAGCAGGGAAAGAACCCCAGAATGTAAAAAGTCCGAGTCTCAGCAACCCGCACTGACATTATAGCTGATCTATAGGCCCGTAAATCTCCCGGACTCACCACCCACCAAACCATGATTTTGTGCGGAGGGCTGCTGGATGTCCCATATGTGCATGTAGGCCATGTATGAGATGGTCTAGGGATGATGATGTCCAGCAGCATAAAAGCGGTCGCTACATGAACCCCAACACCAAACACAGAAACTCAAAAGACGAAAGGAAATTTAGTTGTACGATGAAAGCATGAAAGGATGGGCCGAAAGTCACTACAATCTTTTTATCATTCCTTTTTATCGTCCCCCTCTCTCACTTGACTTTCTTTTACACAAACATTTTACGGCTTCATACTTTAATTTTCTTCCCTGCTTGTTAAGTAATGTCAAACCGATACAGATAGCCCCTCGATTGCCTCTTCGTCACTTCAAGCGTCCCCCACCAAAAGACTCCTTCTGCATATATTCTTCTGGGAGACTCCGAGAGAAAGTGCAAGGAAAGAAGTCCCTGACCACGAACGAACTTAGTGAAGAAGGCAATTCGTGAGAATTAGTACGAGAGGGATTAGAGAGTAGAGAACAAAACATTTTGGTAGCCGAAGATAATTCTGAGATCGTTGGAGGAGGATGATGATGATGGTGGTGTTTTCAACTGGTTTATGTTCTCTTAGTAAGGTCCGCATGCAAATGAGTGTGTGAAGAATTTGCATGGAAAAGTGCTCGAGTGTCGTCATGTGCAGCCAGAAACTAAGACCTAGAAATTTATGCCATCAGATCTTGAGAGATTACTCCACCCTTTCTGATCACGTTTTTCTCTTCATTCTCTCACCACAACCATTCCACTAATCAACTCACCACTACACTTCCAAACGAAATGTATTTCTACACTTTACAATAACGCCGAGTGCTGTTGTGGATCTGTCTTAAATTCTACCAGAAACTGTAGAGTGTAACTCAAGACTGAAGGTACTTTGCTGCGCAATCACTGAATTACTACAGAGATAATATCCAGATTGGAGATTGCATAGGGTTAGTCCGGTCATGAGTAGGGTGCTTCTAAATCAGAAGATTCAGAAGTGACCGAAAAACTTGGTAAATATTGAAGAGATGATAAAATCAGGGACGGTTTTAGAGGAAAAATTCATTGGAGCTGTAAAACTTGTAATAAATTGTGTGTGAAGTCATGACACGAAGGAGAGATGAAGGAAAGCGAGTGTATAATATTAGGAATTGTAAGGAGCAGTAATTTGTATGCATGTCTTTGGTTTGGGTTAATTTAGATTTCACAGTCTGTCGCGTCCTACACTTTAGCACTGTATCAATATTTGCATTGACATGACACATGACGTCCACCAATTCCCCTTGGAATTTCCTTTATGACTTCATTTTATCAGTGAGAATCCAACCGTCTTCTTCTGTGGTGACTTTCTCCCTTGGTCACTTTATTTGTTCGCCTGTGGACTTCTACCCTTTTGAGGAGTCTCTCTTTCTTCACGTCCTTTTAAAGTGATCTCCCTTCTTACAGAAAGAAAGCGTGTATGTGGTACACATGGGGCAAGCATATATAGATACATATAGATCCACGTTTATAAAAGATATTATATAGAAGACAGATATTTTCACACATTCACCACAATACATGGTTCTAGGTGGTTGTGAGATAGTGAGACAGTGAGTGTGTGGGTTTCGGTATTTTGGTACGTATGGAATACGTGATTTCCAACGATATGCATATTTGAATGAGCTTTAGTTGTCCGTGTGTGTGTGTGTCCTGCTTATCTCTTGGGAGGAAAAGAAACGCAGCATGTAGGCTGGCAAAATAAGAAACTTTTTCTGAATCATTGCATATTCGCATTCTTCTATTATTACCGCACGTCTGGTTGGACTCATATAACTGCGAAGTGTAGTGGGAATTCCGTGCACTCCTCCCTTCATACACATATTATTATTATATGTATATAGACGGACAAACAGTTATTTTTTAGTTGTGAAAAAATAGAGATTTTCCGGATATTTTTTACTATCCGACTTCCTCGGGCTTCCTTCATAACATCGGGAGAGAGAGAGAGAGGGACTATTGCTCCGTATTATTGTATTGCACCCAGTTGAGTGGCATCTGCTACCCCGTCTCATTCCTCTACCTCCCGTCGTCCTTCTTCTCTCAACTCAATATTATTTCGAAACTATGAATATTATTTCAGCAAAACACAACCAAACACCAAACCAATCTTATTTCTCAAATATCTCAATACGGAAGAGTTAAATCCTTCCCATCTGTGTGACCTCAGAACGCTCTTTTCTCTCCTACACAATTGCTTTCACACACGTGTCCATTCAAGTCTTCTTTCTCCCTTCATTAGATGCATACTCGCCTACTACGTCACACTCACTCAATAGATTCCTCCTCTCCATCCATTTCAGCGAGCAAATAAATCTGCAAAATCACGCTGCTGATTTATCAGCACATCTCCTATTGGGATGATACATGT
Source organism: Isotomurus maculatus (assembly GCA_034696585.1). Lineage (NCBI taxonomy): Eukaryota > Metazoa > Arthropoda > Collembola > Entomobryomorpha > Isotomidae > Isotomurus > Isotomurus maculatus. The sequence continues at coordinate 49,791 of JAQGAC010000006.1, read as the reverse complement.
CCAGCCTTATTCATGTTCTTCCCGGAGTTCACTTGTTACTATTCAATTTATAGGAATTTATGTGTGATATTCACTGATTAATTATTGCTCGCAGAAACCGCGAGTTCGTAGCAAGGAACAAGGGAATGATTGTACGCATATTAAGCATACTTGCCATTAAGTATTACAAGTAAGTTTCAGTGGGATCGATGTTAGAGGATGGATGAAGTAAAGGGTGTTGTAGATGAATGGGTCTGTGAGTACAGAAGAAGACTATTTCAGAGGATTTTTTGAAGTTAGTTTTTTCAGTGAGAGGGTTCTTCTCGGGTATATATAAAGGATTAAGCTTAATGCGGAAGGATCGAGTGCGAGTGTCTGGCTGTGTAAAGCTAAAGTGTGTAAGTTGAGCTTAGGTAAATATGCATCTCATCGGATTGCATGAGAAAGTCAATGGGAGAGATTTGGTTGCTGGAGTGCATCAGGCAGAAAGGAAAGTGTGAGGAAATTATCATTCTGATGTTCTTAAACAACTCAACGAAGTACCCACTAAAAGTAATTCTGAACGATTATCACTGCGCTCATTCTCTGTTCTCTCCTTTCCGTATGTTGGCCCACAAGCCTCATCATCACGTTGGTTCGTTCCTCTCGTTCTTCACTCATTTAGTGGAGCATGAGTGATTGGCCAAGTTGTTTTTCCTCTCAATATTTTGAACCAGCAATGAACACAAGTGTAGATGGGCTCGATTTGGTCTTGAAGAATAAGAAGTACGCGAGAAGAAATTGGTTGTCTCGTATTTCCGTCTGGTTTGACGGTTATAGAAGATACAAAGCGAGAGGGTCGAGGAGTAGGGAAAGCAACGACTTAAGAGGGAGAAGTGTGAAAGAGCAATTTGTATTCAGGCAGTTTGCAACTCATTAATGAAATTTCCCTTATGGCCCGAAAGATCTCTTAATTATCTTGTTGGTTACTGCTACCTCCTTCCATTTGTCTAACCAAACGAGTTCTTAAACCGTATATATACTTTCTTCAAACTTTCACACTCACTTCTTTCGTCGTGCATATTGTCAAGGGATCTTCTTCCCTTCTTCCATCTACACGAATAAAACTCGTTGAGTAACCTCGATAACCACAAGAAGATAAAGGAAGTAGTTGAAGTCGTTCAGTGCAATCAGTTATATCAGGGATGGATTATGGCTTATCTGCATATTGTTTAATTGTGTTAATGGAGGATTAACACAACATTCTCCAATTCCAAACACACTCCCATTATTCCTTGTCCCTGCATCTCGTCCGAGGGGCGTGTATAATTATAAAGTGTCCCTTGTTGATAAGAAATAATATAACTCGAGTGATCGAAGTCTGCGAGAAGCTGTCGGAAGGAAAACTACAGAAACTTCCGTGTTTTATAGAATCCTGCCTGAACTACACAAAAACACTTCAACTTGATCTATGAAATTGTGGAGTTTATTTTGTGCTGTGTGACAAAAGAATTCCAAAGCTGTACGTGGAATTCTTTCGTAGGTTTTGTTGTTTCTGTGGACACTGCGTGGCATGCAGCATCTATTAGTTCTGTACGGCATGCGAAACTCTTTATCTACTTCTTATAACATTGTAGCATCTTCGGAGGGTTCCGCACAAGCTTCTAACGTCCATGCTTCAGCTGAGACTCCACGAGAATGAACTTATTTCTTTTGAACACGAGCTCTATCTCTAATATTTCTGCTGAGACTGCATTTATTTTTATGGTGAATAGAATTCTGATATTCTTCTAAATTTATGCCTGTGCTTCGTGCACTATTCGTACACTAATTCTTTTTGTGGAACAGAACAAGTATATCTCCGAAGATTGCGTTGAGGTACTGTCTTTAAAGCTAGTTTATTTAACCATGATCTGGAATTAAAGAGATAGTTATCTCATGTCAATATTACTCTTTGACTAGCCCTCTATCATTAATATTGTGTTGATGGAAAATACGATTTAAGTAGGCAATGAGAAAGATGGATACATTAGGTGACAGTGACGTGAAATGCTCCGTGAGAATGACGAGGTGGTGAGTGCGTGAGGAAAGAGCGAGGGTATCTATTACAACAGTGAGTAAATGGAAGAAGAAGAAAACTTGTGCCTAGGAAGAAGCAGTGATAGTTTCCTAAGTAGGGGAAGAAGAAAGGACGGTTGGTTTTGAATGGAATATTCATCTCAAGTGTAGTTTATTGGGTGGACGTACTCGTAGTGAGTGAGACTGTAGGTAATAAGAGATGTGTGTAGTACGGAGTCCCGTAAAAACGGAGGAAAATGTTAAGTTTAGAAGAGAGAAAAGGAACTGCATAAATTTCATGTCCAATGATCCGATCTTCCCGGTTTGTTGGCTGGTGGCGTGTTGGTGTAACTGATGTGATGACCATCCATACTCATGGCCAGTGGGGTTATCATTGAGCAAGTAAAAGTGGTTGAACAAGATGATGATACGATTTCATCGCAAGAAGGGTGCGATGGTCAAAAGAGAGGAAAAAAGATAGAGAGGTGGACAATAGGGTAACAAAAAACAGACTACCGGTTGAAATCCGTCCCAAGCGGATATTATGACTATCATCCTCTAACTGTCTTCAGTTCTTTTATCTTAGACGACTCCCTTGATTTGATCTCTCTCTCTCCTTACGCTATACTCCCCGCCGTAGATTTCAGATAAACCGTATGGACATGAGAATACTCTCAACTCAGGTTTAAGGTGAAAGCAAGGGCTGTGTAAGTTTGGAAATTGATTGCTCGCTTCCTGTCCTTTGTTTTCATTTTCTTATGTGTGTCGCTGTCTCTCTCCTATTTGCTCGATTAGGAGGAATTTGTAAATTAAATGCAAGTGAAATTTTAGGTCATTCCTGTACGAGTGTCTGCGGACTAATTTTGTGAGGACTGCTCCTCCTTTATGAGGTAGAGAATTGCAAGAGGACTGTGTAGATATAAATGGACTTTTAGAAGGTGCCTATAGAGGCCCTGCAGTTTGTTAATAGGGAAAGGAAAACAGTTTACTCGGTCCCACTTGAGAGTTTTTGGTGGTGGCGGTGCGACTGAAGAAATCTCGGCTTTTTTCTTGCTTTCGAGACTTTTTGTGTATTCGGGGCGAAGACTGGAAATGGGCTGGTTTGAAATTTAAGAAAGGAGTTGACTGGATTGGTACAACAGTGTGGAAATATGGTGGACATGAAACCCATTCAAGACGGCCTTATGATTACCTTCTTCCTCAATAACGAGTGATGAAATTGCTGTAAGAGGAAGGATAAGTGTAGGTACATTATTACTTTTCCCATTTACCCTATCCACTTGTCACAGGATGGGGTGATCCACGAACGACTCTGTGAGATCGTGAGATGTCCCTATTTGTATTCTCTCAGGAGAGAAACAATCACACTTGTGATGTGACTCCGAAGCAATAGGCAATCACATCTATCCTGACAATATGTCGGGCTACGTGGAGATCTTAAGTGCCCAAATAAAACCTCTCTCAATCGATGGACAACCCCGTTACCAAAAACGACGTAGACTTAAGACAAGATGGCCTATAGAATACGGAGTAAGTAGATACTAAGTGGGGCTGTAGAGTAATAATGACATTTATATGGAAGACTTTGCATTGGTACGAAAGCCGTGCAGTTCAATGAAAGGAATTCCATAGGTTGGACGACGTAGCAATGGGAGCATTTCAGTAGACTCTGACAGTTGCTGTGGACTGAGAGAGTCAAGTAACAAATCCTGACTTTGTCGTCGAGTTCCGGTACAGTTATTTTATCTCCTTTCCGTTACTGTGGTCAGGAGGGATTCCATTATGCATCTTCAAGTTATGACCGATGAAATCATTCTCCACAATTCTACTTTCCCTTGACTTCTCCAAGCTAATGGGTGGCAATTAAATTCCCTATTACGAGTCCTCCATGTGTTATAATTGAACTGGGAAACCTTTCTTCAGAGATTAATTAAACGCACAAAAATCTACACTCGTTCCACTAAAAGTTCATAAATTAAAGGACCAGTTGTTATTTTAGCGGTGAAAGGTGCACAAAGATTTACGTGTTCGTGGAGAGGAAGAGAACGGCTGTTTGTGGACGGTGGGGGACGCCTAAACTTACTCTTGAGTCTTTAGGAAGGCTCTTTAATCGTACTTATGTCTAAACTGCTCTTCAGATAAAATCTCAGTCGTTTACTCCATAAATACACTTTCCATAGTGAAGGCAACGAATTGTTTCTCAAGTTCTTATTGGTTTCATGTAGGTTCGCTGTATTTATTGCTCAGTTATTTGTAAATTCATCACATGGATTTATCTTTTCATTAATGTGGTGTGTCAAGAGCGACTTGTACGATTGCACGAATGTGTGGATTTAATAAAAGAAAAAACACAGAAAACAGGAGTCAACAAAGTAGCCAGGGGAATTGGTTTATTTCTGGTGTTCTCTCTTTATTGGGAAAGATGATTGTTTTCGTCTTAAGTTTGTAGCAAGGGGAACTGCTGGGCGTGGGAAGGAAGCAAAGTAAGTTGAGTTTCTCCCCTCAGCGGAAGAAAATGAGTGTCTCTTTCTTATGCATCTTCATTATTATTTGGGAATAGTGAAAGTTTTGGTAATCACCTCAAGTTCCTCTTGACTAAACCACTTATTTAGTCTCTTCTTCACTTTCACTAAATACCGTGTAAAGTACCAGGTACGTTTATGGGTGAGAGACGATCTAATTGACTACATAATATGCTTTTACCGTAATTCTCAACTGAAGACTATTTAATCTCCTTCACTAGACTGAAAGAGGTATCTTATTCGGCCTACCATTAAACTACCCTACTTAATGGCTAGCAAATTAACTTTTTAAATGGGAAACAAAAAGAACCTGCACCCTCATCCTATGATTTAATGAAATGAATCGTCTTGCGTGCTTTGCGTCGCAAACCACCTCATTTCATTTTTTTCTGCGGCGTATTTTGCATCTTTCTTTGCTTAGGGTGAACCTGAGAAGTTAGGGAAGCAGTCGAGGGAATGCTTTGGATACTCTAGAAAGTTTAAGGGGAAAGATGATTGATTGAAGGAAATGAGTCGAAAACGGGAGCCTGTCGTGAAGTTGACGGGTAAGAATATTTCATTCTGCGTGGAATAAACTGTTGCTTTCTGCACTCTTGGGTTGAGGTATGAAGCAGTTTAGCCAGGTTGAAGTGTGGTGAGTTGGAATTGTGTGTAATTGCTAAGGAGATGACTTGGTGCTTACTAACTGGACGTTTAATAGTTCTCGTTTAGAAGTGTATTTGTACACAGGGCTGGAGTAGACAGTAGGGCAGTTATTGAAGCAAAAAATGTGCGAGGGATTTATTAAGGTGAGACAGAAGTTTAATGGGAGCTGGGGGCGATTTAATGAATAAGTAATTGCGAGGTCAAACAGTACCCGGATGAAAGTTTATTAGAAAGATGATTTGTGGTGGTTGAATAAAAGAGAAGACTGGAGATGGAGGAGGACCATAAATATTTCCTATGTGCATTAGCCAACCTCGGTTCAAATTTAAGTGGACAAAAAACTGTTCATGGATGACTTGTAATAATTTTGTGGGAAGGTTTTCTCTTCCTTTTCTTCTCCTTTGGCCTCCATTGAAGCTCATCTTTTATTCCCTGAGTCTTAGAAAACCACCAAAGCACTTCCACCTCATACCTGATTTCATATATCAACTTGAATACATTTTTTCTTCCTTTCATCCCCCGTCGCCCTTCGTTTTAACGTTTTAACTTGTAGGATAATGGCAGTGTGTGTAGATCAATGAGAGGCCACGAGAAATGATCAAAGCCTAAAGAAGATGTTGATCTCCAATAAAAGAATTGAAACGGAATTGTTTGTGTTATTCAGTTGTCTGTTGCATTTAGCCGGTCGTGGGGAACAGAGGCGCAATATGTCATTGTTAGGAATTGAAGTGGTAAATGTGAGTGTGGTGATCTTGTGTAGATTTGTGAAAGTAATCCTATTCAGTTGTTACCTTTATGGAGATTATTTGATATTGTTTGTGAATAGACGGAGACTTAAACTGTGACTTTTAGTGATGCGAGGGATGATAAATCGTTGGAGAATGTGTCGGAACTTGGGGTAGCAATAACCAGGAAAGATGGTTAGATGAATGGTAGTGTTGTAGGAGGGTAGGAAGAAGTCGTTCTTGGGATGAAATGGGGCTGAAGATGAGTCTATGGATGAGGAATCTATTTGAGATCTTAGGATTTATCGATGATATTTAAAGGGAAGTCAAAAGAAAGTAGCGAAGGTAGTTTTTGTTAGGATTGAGTGTGCAGTGCTATTACAACATTCCCTTTTGCTTGTTGGTCGTAGTGGTTGTAAATTTTGTTTGGTGAAAGAGGAAGTGTAGAACATTCACGGGGACTCATATTATGTGACAAACGATAGCAGTCGTATGTCTTGGGAAATGGGGAAGAGAAAGGAGAGAGAGAGAAATATATTTTTGGTTTGTTTCTAAATGTAACTTATAGGTACTTGAGCCTACCATTAGATTTTTGTTTCTCAAAGGAGCCCATGCTATCATTTTAGATGTTTCAGATATTTTAGATTAATATCTGTGGTTGCTATCAGGTTCACCGAGGAGTGAGTGTGTATGGACAGAGTGCGAGTGGGGTCAACCTTCCTATCAGATTCGTGTAGGTCCAAAAGCAGAGTGTATGAGTGATGTAGCTTTTGAGATGATCTAATTCTTGGTGGTGGGAAAGAAAGTGTCCGGAGAAAGAGGACTGCACGACGAGGAAGTTGCATAGTGGGAAGTTTGTGTAAAATGTTGGAAAAGAGGAAGAGGAGTCCAAGGTTAGATCTGTCACGTTTGAAGGCTTCTTGACAAAAAGAGAGATTTCCTGACTTTTACACTTCCCCTTTTGTCCATCTGTCCATCCAGTGGAATACATGTGTTCCTCTGATGTCTTCTCTGTCCCCTGTCACACACGGTTTGAGGCAGTGAAGCAGCAAGGAAAACAATCCCACACTTTGTAAAAGGATGAAATGTATGCAGTGAAGAAAGCAGAATATCCCTCTATTGGTGCTGGTCCCTTAACAAACCCTCCGAGTTTGTTTTAGGTTCTTCCTTCTTCTACTTTGCTGCTTTGCCCATTCAGCGTTTGTATTATTATGGAAGTTGGAGTCTTCATTCATGAGAAAAATCCATTCTTTCCCTGCCTTGATTTCACTGCCCTGTCCACTCCTGTCTTCTTTAACTTTCACTCACGTTTCGTTCCATTTCGTTGCATTGGCGTTCACACACACTTACCAATTCATGCATCTCAGGCTCTTACAGAATGTGTATGTATTGTTATCAGGATAATTATAATCTTTTCTGTTGATGTTTAATGTCATGAGATGACAGGGCCGGGATACACAGTCACATTACCCGTAGATTTATTATACACAGACTCAGCACGATTCAGATATGAAGGGAGACGCACAGTAAGTAGGACGTATAAACTGACGTTGAGGTTGAATTCGTTGAAGTATATTTGAAATCTTTTCAATATTCACTTTCGATTTATTTCTTAAACGCTTTTCTTGTATCCTCTTTAGTGTGAGAAAAGTGTTTTGTAGGTTAATTTAATCCTTGTTTTTGAACAGGATACCCACATAATCCGTACAACGGTGTTGTTTGCAATGACACAATATTGGCCACCGGAGTTTTTTCATCCAAGGAGCTCTGGCGTTTGTCCAAAGGTAAATATCTCCTTCTACTACTTACCCAGTATCCACGAGAAGAAATTCAGCGTCCCATGCATAAACACACATTTGTTTTTCTCCACTTGCTCTGAATACGTTTCATGTGTGAAGTTATTAATTTATAGTTCATTTATAGCCGTTCTCCTCAAAGCTTAGAGCAGAAAAGTTCAATTAGTATGCACGAATAGGAAAGCTCAGAGAAGTTATCGAAGACACGGAGGGAATAAATCTTTCTTCAACTTGCGATAAACTTGTACTAATCAAATTACAGATTGTCATCAGAGTCATAATATTATTTGGTGGTGGTACATCGTACACAAGAACATATAAACAGAGTGCAGGGGAATTCACAAGCAGCCCATGAATTAAGTAAAGCATGGATAGTCTAAATCCAAATGGGTAAATGGTAATTAATGGGAGTTAATGACTCAAAATAAGATAGTGCTTATGATTTGTTAGGGATGGTTTGGACTGCCTCCCATGGGCCATGTGTGTGTGTGCTTAATATTACAAATGCTAAGAAGTTTTTGTCGACAACATTGCAGAACTTGCGGTTAATATTCGGGTTACAAATGTTCACACAATACTTGATCGTGTTGTACAGTGTACAATGGATATTTATGGCCACACAAGGAAATGCAAACACCGTGAAGCATTGATAATACATGTTGAGTGAAATTGGCAAGTGATCTGTAAACTTCTCTCATCTATAGGTCAGCCCAGAAATAAAGCACACGACTCAGAGTGTGTGTGTGTAGCTTCTTTTATGTGTGTAAAAGTGCATTGTAGTTTTGCTTGGGGGATGAGAAACAGGTGCAGAACGTGAATACGTGGCTCCTTCCCTCAGTTCTCTGAATTGTAATTGGTATCTTTTATTATTATATTAGCCATCTTATTTTTTGCAATTTTTGAAACGGATGAGAGGACGTCAGACGTAGAAGGAGTGTAGATGTATGTAGAAGTATGACAAGGCCGTTGGTTTCATGGTTAGGATTTAGTGAAAGAAACTTGTAGTGGTGTAAAAGAGGAGTCGTGTGCTGGGATAATAGAATCCGGTCCGGTAGAGAGGTTAGAGATTACAAGTGAATTGTTCCGAATGGATGTTCTGGTAGCGTGGCATCGTGCGAGTTGTTCGCTGAGCTTATGGATAGCAAGGAGAGTAATTTCATGATATCATCAGAAGCTTTTATGGTCTGTTGTATATGCATCGTGAGGCTAAATGTTGTGTGGTGGAATTGATGACAAATGGTGTCTCCTTTACTAGCCATTTAACTAAACAAGAGGAGCTCGAAGGCTCAGGCAGACTAACAAGGAAAGATCCTGTGCGGTTTTCCACCACTGCAGGAGGCATTTGACAACTTCTCTCTGGGTCATAACTCTGACCCTACTCATCACCGGTCTCACCAACACTCATTCCTATTCATTACTTACTTTCACTCCTTCCCACGTGTTTGTTAATCCATCACACACGACGACGACCTTCTCCAGCCCACCAGCCCCACACACACTCCTCACATGAAAGTGAAATGGAATGACTTAAGTCTACCAGCAAATTAATAATATAGCCTCTCAAGTCTCAAGTAATTTTGTAAGTGAAAGTGAATTCGCCGCTGACTGCGTGCATCTCGAGTGATTTGTAGTCGTCTGTTAATTCTTGCTCTCATTTTCTTTTCCTGGAATCTCTCACACGCTATCCAATGAAAGATGCCCTTTCACGAGAAACTTTATACGGAGCATTTTGAAAGAAAAGAGGGTTCACATTTTATTTGTGCTCCAAACTTTCCTTATGGGCATACACAGCAGAGCTTAAAACTAACTCACAGAGTTGTAAGCAGCAGACTAGAATTTAGTGAATGAGGAAGAAGTGAGGAAAAGAATGGGTGAATATATGTGAGTTGGCTCATTTTTTTAGAAATGTGTGCGTGAGTAGAAGAATCCTACACACACACACACATATGAATTTAGCTTCTTCGCCAGTCATCCTCTTACTTACAATTAGAGAGATAGAGAAAGCAGTGTGTGTGTGTTTTTATATATTTCGTGTTTGTAGTCGTGTGTGTGTGTGTGTGTGTGTATTGGTGGAATAGCTTGGGGAAATCTGGTGAAAGAGCTCTCTCTGCGAAAGATAGATAGATGAGAGTGTATCTGGTTGTATGTTGGGAGTGAGTTGCTTGGAAAGGGAGCAAAGGGGTTGAAATTGTTATTACTTGTTATATTCAGTCTAGTTTCAGAGCTTTTACTGCTTTTGTATGGAAATAAAGTTGTGAGGAGAATGGACCTTGTATGATATGCAGCTTCATTCGACAAATAATTAGTTTTGCAAAGACAGAGAGCAATTCGTGTGGAAGGGTTTGGATGTTCTCTAGCCGATGTATAAATGTCGTCCTGTGTGTGTGTGCATTATTGTGAATTGCGTAAGGAAGGATGGGATGTGTAGGGCTGATTTTTTGTTTATTGGTTGTGGTGGTAGCCCTACTGTTGTAGCAGTGATAGGTGAATGAATGAGGTGAGACGTTCGTTGTTTGGAAAATAGAGGAGAAAGTGGTGGGCGATGAAAGTTGCTGAAAAGATATGATGACAACGAGGATTCGGGTGGTTCTCTGGTTGGTGTAGTTCCGGAATTTGAATCAGAATGGTGTTGTTCACTGGAGTAGAAAGTTAAGGCAGTATAATATTATTATACTGTAATCCGTGTGTACGAAAGCAACTCAGGGGTTGCTGCGTATCATTTCATCATGTCATGTATTATTCGCTCACACCCAATTGGGCAATCTTCTAATCATACATGAGTAAAGGGAGTCAAGACGGGAAATAAGGCTGTAAACGAAGTGTACCGTTAAATCTTTATTTTCTCTCATTGGCATATTCAAAGGATAACTGAGTCCTAAGCTGGCTAATACGCCACACAAGGAGATACACGTTACATCGCTACGAGGACATTACTTCACGGTGCAAGAATTTTCGCTAGTTCATGAATTATTTTAGAAGCAAGGTTTACTTGTTAGTTCACCTGACAGTTTTTGTAATAAACAAATTACTAGCCAAATTGTAGAAAGACTATAGACAGACAGAATAGGGAGACTGAGGAGACAGAAAGAATGGAATGAGAAGTAGGCAGTTTGCATGGTCACAGTGGAGGAATACGATTAAGTTGTGTTGAAAAATGTGGAGCATATGGAGAAACACACACTTGGATAGGAGATGACATAAACATTTATTCTTGTAACAAACAACGCAGACCATTTCCCAGGACATTGAGTGAAATTGTGTGAAATGATAAGATTTGAAAGTTGCAATCTTTTATCTGGTATTTCGTTCTTTTGGTTCCCATGCAGCGTCTATTGTTCAAGGGCCGAATGGACTTCAGCCAACAATCAAAATTGAGAATACTGGAAACTACTACAGCAATTGTTATACTCCTCCTGGTCCGGAGCATTCTGTCCTTATGGGTTCTGGAACCTACAGTAAGTTCACCTTTTGTAAGTGTGTGTGCAGGCTTAAGCAAGTTTTCAAATGTGTGGTTTCGTAGGTCCACTAGCGTTGCCTCGCAGTTTACCTAGTCCAACGACAGAACATAGAAGTAAGAGGCGAAGACTGAGTTCCGAAGAAGACCCGTTGGACGTTGGGGGAGGTCGAGACAAAAATAACGAGGTCACTTACTACGGCCAGAGTCCAGCTTCGTTGTCCAGTGGTACTAGTTGGCACTCTGAGGTTGACCATGGTGAGTTATACTTTCTCCAGTTCAGAGTGGCTTCTTCTTTTGTTCCAGCTTTGCATGTTTCACATTTGTCTGCCATGCATTTTTACTTTTTCTCATGGCAGATGCATTTCCGGGTTTTTGGTACTGCTTACTCCATTAATGATTCTGTGTGCATTGTGTGCTGGGAGCAGTAACGTGTGTGCGGAGATGAATCGAGTCATTTAAGAAGTGCTCGGACTTTCATCCCCTCTTGTTAGCGATCTATGAGCTACGGATCATTTAGCATTAGCTTTCGCAAGAAGTGTGGTGTGGATTGTGTAGCTGTTGTTGGAAGGAGCTGTCCCGAGCTTTAAAGTCTTTACTTGGGTTTAGTTAAACAGGAGGAATGCTGGGACGGGTGCAGGCCTCCACGTTCATTGTACTTAGCCACGGTTGTCTGTTAAGCTTTGTGATGGAGCAAAGGAACGAGGTTGGACACCATGTTGTTAGCGTGGTTGAGAATGGGACGTTAATCCAATATTTTATAGACGGTGATGGTTATTATGGGCTGGGGTGGTTAAGTAAAGAGAAAGCAGAGCGCATTACTCGGTACTTTCATCTTGGGCTGCTACTCTAACTATTAACTGGTCCACTTGCTTAGTGCTGACTAATATACGGAAGTCAGGGAGAAAAAATCTCGCTCCGTCAAGAATGAATTCCTTTCACGAGTAATAACATCATGAGAGGAAGAAAAGGTTTCCTTAAAAAAGAAACAACGAGACAAGAAAAGGTACGATTATGGTTCCTTCCTCGTCTGCTCCTTGACTTGTTTTCCCCAGCCTTTCTCTCCTTGTCATCCATTTCATATCATCTCTCAGTTCAGAAGTCAAGTCGGCTGAGTTGAATGAATGCTGATGCAGCTGCTCGTCTCTTCTATATTGAATCAAAAGATAAGTTGTGAACGAGAACATTCACCATTCGATTCCATAACTCCTACTTTCCAAAAATGGTATTGCATTGTGGCGGTGGTGGTCGTCGTCTTGGTGGTGTTGCTCAGCTTCTGGAGAAAGCATTCTATTTATTGGCTCTATGGGTAATGGTGGTAGTGGTGATGGTGGTGGTGGTGGCTGCTGCTTCTCTCTCTCTCTCTCTCTCTCCTTAGTCTTCTAGTGTTGGTTCGTACTTTTATGATCTCCGCTAAATCTTTCGAAAACAACAGCCCGCACAACAAACTCCTACAAACTCCTTCACTCCTCACTCCTCTCCCTAAGATTGAAAAGTGACAAGTGGATTCGGAAGTAATGTCCAAAAGACCACACTGCTCCTTCTTTATGACGAGACTCTCATACTTTATTATATTTCCATCTTCCCATCATTCATTTAATATCTCAACAAATTCAATTTCACTCGCTCATTGTCAGTTGCTCAGTCTTCTCCAGCTTCCTCCATTCTTCCTACAACTCCTCTATTATTGCGAGCGTTGACGTGTGGAATTCCCGTTCTGAGTGTGTTTAATTGAATAGGTCACCACAGTAGCCACCACTCGCGACAACACACGCCGTCCAATCATAATCAGAGTCATTCGAATAGTCAAGGGAGTTCTTCCGCCTTAAGTACGAATTCCTCCGTGAGTAGCAACAACGGAAGTCACCATCATGTCCATCTCCATCCGGCTCACCACCACCACCACGGGCATCACTTGTCCCATTCGCACCCTCCGCCTCATGCTCACTCCAATTCTTCCTCCAAGTCGGCCGAACTCCTCAAATCTCACGCTAGACTTAGCAGCAGTTCCTCAAGTGAAACTGACCCGTCCAGTCCATCTCCCCTTGGTCTCAGCATAAGGCAGTCCACTGGTAAGCATTTAAGCACCACCACCACCACCAACAACATTCGTCTCACAATGCCTCTTCCATAATATCATCTCCCATGAATCTCTGAGGTTAATTGCTCATCCGTGGCTCTCTCTCCATCTCCATGTCCATGTGTGTGTGTGTGTTTTATTGCCTGCCCCCTAAAAAATGAACTTTTATGGCCCTCAGAAATATTTACGACCCTCTATGATTTAATTCAATTAGGTACAAGTTGGTTTTGTTAATTCATAGCTACTTCAATTTACGACAAGTATTTCTACATCTGTTCCTCCCCTCACTTAATCTTTGGGATTTAGTGGGAATGGTATTTATTTAAGGAGAGAGCCTGTCTTCGGGTGAGCGATTGATTGCACGAAGAATAAAGACTCACATAATCTCATCTCTCTCTCTCGAAGGTATTTATTAGTGATAATTGCAAACCTGTTGCGTTTTTTCGCATCACATTCCTCAGTCGTGTAGGCCTACGTAGGAAATGAGTGGCTGAGTGAACCTACACTACAAGCTCCCGTTTAGTTTAATGACTTTGAGGGTGTCGCAAATGGCAATTGGAATTATTGTGTGTGTGAGTTTCGTGGATGTTATTAGCTAACTTTATTCTTTATTACGTGTTTGTGTTGCATGCAAATGAAATAACGAGTTTTATGAATTCTATGAATTTCTAATACAATTTCTAGTACAATTTCTAGTACAATTTCTAGTAGAATTGTGTGTATAATTTGTGTGTGTTTGGAGGAGGAGTTAATTGGTTGATGGTTCCAACAGGTCTAAGTCAACACACGACGGTGACGACGCTGGGGTCGAGTAGCTTGACAGGAGGCAGTGCGGGCACTTCCTACTATCACACTGACACGTCTCACGACCATCACGGGAGTCCTGCGAAGTACCACGAGAATGGACACGATACTTTCTCCGATTTTGTTACTTTGGTATGTCAAGAAGCTCAAAGTACAGGTGGCCAGGTAGGACCTTGTCGGCTGCTTGGAGACATCCACTGTCAGTGTGACAAGACTCCTACTTACGACTCTCTGTGCATCTGCTTTCTCTTTCAGACGGGCAACTCCCGAGTGAGCAGCAAGTTGTCTGCCTACTACAGCAGCTCCATGCTCCCCCCACCGCCGCCCCCCTCCGCCCCCATGGCGCGTCCCGTCACCATCATCCGCTCCACCGACATGGGCGGCGGCGGCATGGGCGGCTCCCCGCCCTCCTCAAACACTCCGCCGCTCTCCGGAGGCGACAACGGCCGCGACTCCCGCGGAGGACCGCTCTCGCCCTCACAAGGAAACGACTCGTCGCCCACGCCGCGGTTCCCCGTCTCCAGGGACTACTCCCTCAGCCACCTCCACTCGCAGTCCTCTGGACAGGTTCACTACGTATAAATTCACTTCTTTCTCCCTCTCATTGTGTGCGATGCGATGATGAGCCCCGTCTCTCCACCAACTCATCCCCACCCTCTGTCTCTCTCCATGTTACAGCTCTTCAGCTACAGCAACATCACCCCCACCAGTGGAATGAGCGGCGTCATCAGCCCCACCAACCTCAGCCTCTTCCCGTCCTCCGGAGGCTCCTCCTCGGGACGCGGCTCCAGGTCCACTCCGCTCCCCAGGTGGAACACGCCCTTCATCAACCTCGACGAGAACATCGACTACACGATGGTCTCCCCTCTCATGCCCGGCCCCTCCGAGCCCAACACTGCAACGCTCATCGACGACGGTACGTCACCTCATTACCCCTAAACAGTTAGAGTGAAAGTCGGTAGGAACGTCGGTGAAAGAAGCTCCACTCGCTCAATCATAAACGAGGGCTCGCAAAAACTTGACTCGTTGTCTATGTAACTTCACAGGTGGTCATCGAAGCCAAGTCATTTAACATGGATAAGTGAATATTTCATTTAAATGGCAGACCACCGATCTTGTTGCACAGGTGATGTAGCCGAAGGCTCTAATTTGAATCATTTCATCACGCATTTTCAGTTCCGTCCTTCATTATTACTTTGCTGCTTTGTACTGGGGCTACATTCATTGGTCAATTGTAGTTGGCAAACAGACTTAATAATCTCAAGTAGTATTCTTAAACGTAGTCTTTATTATTGGTCTTGTAGTCTGCATGGGAGATTTATCTCATCATTAAAAGCAGATTAGGAATTAATAAAAATACATTTTAGCCCTTCTTTGCCAGCAAGTTGTGGGAGCTTCTAGTTTACTACTCTTAATTCATCTTTGGTGAGGTGGGTTAATTTAAGCCTCGGCTGTCGGTGACTTGGTTTTAGTATAAATGCTTTGTACTTATGTTCTTGGTGGTGGTATACAAAGGGACTTATATATATAGTTAGTAAGTATATAGTTGGAATCGTGTTGTCCATCTCTCTGTAAGTACAGTAGACATCAAAGTAAATTAAAAGCCTTTTGGTTGTACGGTGGGTGTCTGCGGGAAGAAGGTTCTTAAATTCTGTAAATTAGAAAACAGCTTTATGGGGTTGTTGTGCGATGTGAGTGACCTAACGTTTTGATTTTTGACATTGCAGAGAGATACTTCAGCGTAGTTGTACACGGGAGTGACAGTTTGGATGGAGGTCCTTCGAACGGTTCAACAACTCAATTGGGAAATGGCGGACACTCCGTCGGACCTTCGTCTCCTCAACAACTTCACCATTCATCGAGTCCTCCTCGGATGTCCTCCACTCCCAACGGCAACCCTTCTTCTGAAAACGGCACTCCAACCAATTCAAACAACAATAGCAATAATACAACGTCGAATAGCAATAACACTCCTCCATCCGCCCAGAAAACATAGTAATCTTTTGTTTCTTGCACGTACAAAGTTGCCTAATCACAGTACTTGTAGACAAACGTAGGTTGTAGGAGGAAAATTGTGTAATAAACCAAGTTTAGATTAATACTAATAAGGAGCCCTTGAGACGATAATTTATATAAAGTTGATACAAATACTAATTGTAAGCAAAATGCGAGAATACTTCAGAGTCAGAGAATAATCTCACTAGGTGTTAAGGTCTTGAGTAAGTGTGTAAAAAGGACTAAAATGATAAGAAGTGTGTGTGTGTAAGTTTTAGTGATACGGGGGACGGACACCAAAAAGTGGGACAAGTAGTTGTTTGCAGGAACTAGTTATTTGTACGTGTGTAGTGTGTTTCTACTGGATAAGTAAGGTAGTAGCTAATGACTAATGAAGTGTAATGATGATTGTGTGGATGGCTAATGGTTGACGTAAATAAGTTAAATGAGCTATTTTATTGTGGGAGAGTCATACGTAATCCTGTGGGTACTTTTGTGGTTGTCTGGATTTAAGACCTCACAGAAGTCATAGAGTCTCGAGGACAGAGAGCTTTTCACATGGGAGAGTACTTATGCAATGTGTCAAATACTTCTACGGGATGATCATCATTATTAAGTAGACGTAGATGAACAACCCACTCAGGTTTTGTTACATGCACCCTCACAGGAACGCATACGAACTAGTCCAAGGAACTCCAGATTTAAATCCTAAAATAGAAGGGAAGTACTTGAAAACGATTAGAACATAATCAGCCTTCGAAGAATAATCTGCATGCAATAAATAGGTACAATTAAATAAATACTACTAAGGATAATCTACTATACTTCCTACTTGTTTACGACATGACAATGCAATACGTAGTTCATCGGCCTAAAATTGTTCGAAAGAGAATATTACTATATTAGCGTATACTGCATGCCTTACGACCTATTCTTCACGTAGAGCTCCCAAGTGTGCAAGCTTTAAAGACGGTATTTTGAATAAAAAGGAGAAAATAACGGCGGATTTTAACAGTTAAAGCAAATAGATCTCAAAGAACTTGGTAGTTTTCTCTTTCTTACGTTGTCGCGTGACCCTTGACCTCTTGGCCTTGACTTAAGCTGTGTAGGTTAGTAGATAGGTTTGTTAGCTCAGTCATGAACACAGTTACTTTGGGGCGTACCTTCTTCTACAATTTTGGCCAGTTGGTTATGTTACAAGATAATAATTACTAGCGTTCCCATCTCTATTTGTGAGGAAGACTCCCAATTTCATTCTTTGGATTTATAGGCAACTACAGAACGGGTAAATAGATCTGAAATTCCGACCCAACTTTCTTTCGAATAAAAAATAACAGAGTAGAAGGCTGTTCTAGAAAAATTATTAAACATAGAGAATTTCTAAAAAGTCCCGAGGAAGCAATAGACCTACACACTGTTTGGAATAATAATGATATATAGTTTCCTTCTTATAGACAAGTAGAGACTATTTTTTTACGTTAAGGGTGCTAAAAGTAAGTCGAGTCTTCTATAGCCAAACAGGAAGTAGAGATAAAAACTAAGGCTGTGTGGGCGCAGCAATACAATTCAATAAGGCCTTCTGGTCATCGGTCACACTGAAAGTATTTCATCTGAAACGTAAATTGAAGAATACGAACTACACTCTTTCAAAAGGTGCTTAGGCAACTAGACTAGTTAAATTTCTACTCCACTAAGGATGAATATCATCAGTCAAAGCGGTGAAATTGTTATCTTTCAGAAAGTTGAGACAAAGTCACGCAAATTAGAGAGCAATTAAGCCTTAAGAATAAGACGACCGTTCTTGTAATCTTATTCGCAATATTGGAAAAATATTGGAGTTGTAAGGTTTTTCTTAATCTTTACCGTACTTACAGTAATTGATATATTGTCTAAAGAATTATTAATGATATACTGCAATAACATTAATACTGAGCAAAAAGACAGCAACTCATTTTTCGTACTTACTACTTTTAACGTTGATTGATTTGACTGGAATTATTGGAAGTTGAGTGGAATGAGTCAGCCGATAACTTATTGTGAGAGAGTCAGCTTTAAGCAAGAATTTAAGGATGCAAGTCAAGCCTCCCAACGTGTAGGTTGAATATGGTGCAAGATTAATGTGCGGAGATTACCAGAAGCTGACTATAATTGGAAATTATTTGTTGATATGTTTGGAGTAAATATCGTTAATCTTTAGTCAGTAACCTTTCACTTTTAATGAAGAAGCCAAGGAATAAGATCATTCGTGTAATTATGTTTTGCCTGGACAAAGATGTTGTACGAGTTAGGGACGCTCTCTCTCTTCAGTTTAGTAGAGATGTAATATTAAGACGATTGTGTTGACACTGCTGCTCTGTCAGTTGTCGTAGATGTGAACAAACTACCCTCGCCCTCGTGTACTTATCTGTACTTATTTAATATTAATTTTAGTGTCTTTTATTAATGACAGTTTGTATCACAGGAAGGAACTTTATGTGATAGAATCTAGTTATATACTTTCATGTGTATTGTTCTATATTTATTGGTGGATAAATAAGAAGTACTTGTTAACTACTTAATTGTAAGCATTATTGTGTGTAGAGTCTATAGAACGCCAAAATATTGAGTGTGAATGAATGAGAGTGTCCAGCGAATATTGAGTAATAGTGTGACACTACATTGTACTAATAAAAAGTCAAGAGAGTGATGATGGTGACCAAACAAGGAAAGTGATAAAACATTATGATTTGTCTGTTAGGCTGTAGAATATTTTGGGGATCATAGAAGATTATTTAGACTTGTGAAGAGTAACCTCGTCCGTTTTGTTTTGTAATCTAAATTTGAGTCAATGATGATGATAAGGAATATGGATAATAGTACAATACTATAATCGATGATCTTTTGTTGCTGCACAATCAGTGTAGACCCGAGACAAAGCTCTCTTATTTATTGATACCCTTAGTGCTTACAACTTATAATCAATCACAGAGGAATTCAAGTGTGTGTACAATTTTACGGTTATCACTTACATTAGTAGTAGCTACATTGTAGGTTAACTGCTCTTATTTTATCCTTCGGAGGTTATAATGTTAATCTGTACGTGTACATTAAATGTGCTAATTTCGGTTAGGAATGTTCATCATATTGTTTCGAGTATCAAAACAGTCTCATCGTCTAACTAGGCCATTCATTGATGAATGCACAAATGTTAAAGTCCATCCCAACATCCGCTGCATCTTGGCAACTGTTGTGACATTTGAGTTGCTGAATTGTGGAGAAGGAATGTACATAAAAAGGTGGAACATTTCGCTAATGAACGATGAACATGTTGTGCTAGAATCTAATTTATTGTGTAATGCAACTCTCTGCTATGTCTCGTTTCAATGCTCCACGCGTAAATTATTGTAGAGGATGGTAGTCCAACTTATAACATTATTAAGTCATAAAGTGTGCAGCAGCTCATTTGCAATTGAATTGCTGCCTCTATTTACTTACATTTTAGTGAGAACAACATGAGTGCTGAAGCTTCTAGTGTGTATGATACGTAGCTAGGATTATTTAACTGTTGCCTGTAGAAGTAGAGGTGATGCAGTAGATCTGATTTCGTTACATGCTGAAGTAGATTTGGTTATTATTAAACTACATATTATCATTATTATTCACCAGTTTAGCTTGTAACTGTCCCAAACAATCATAGTGAAACTTTATATTACAGAAAATTTAGAAAATAAAACTAGCAAATGTTTATTATGATTTTTGCTTCGAATTTTTGTTTATTCATTTATCCTTTCATTGCACGTCCGCATGCATTTACGCTCGCGTCGGGAGTCCCCTGTGGAAGAGTTTTAATCCAAATTCTTCTAATTCGGTTTGGGAATTGAATGGCAGCAAAAATGAAGTTTCCTTTGTGTTTTAATAAACCTCATTCATCTCCGTATACACTGTCTGTAATGATGAGCATTGCAATGAATGAATTTTTAACAATGACCTCATCCACCGCTCCTTTACTACAAAAGCAAACAGCCGTAAATGGCAACACTGACTTTGAATAGAAAAAGAACAACGAGTAAGCCTTAAAACTTAAATTACAGTATTGTTTTCACTAAAAATTGTAATAAAATTGCCAAAAGTGACGTACAAAGTAGAGAGTAGTGGAATACATACGTACGGGTTGTATTTTGTGTGCGAGATTTCGCGTTGAACTCGAGAAAGTCTTGAGTTAATTAGTTTTAAGTATAATTATCGTTCGTAGTTTATATTACAACAGGTAGTGTTTAAATGTGTTGATAGGTTTAGGTTAACCCTATTTCCATGATTAAGAATGTTGAAAGTGTGAAGCGAGGGATTTTACCGTTCATCACGACATCACAAGTGATGAACACGAGAGAAGTAATGATTAAAGTGTACAAGCTCCACTTCTGGAGGTGTCAGATGAAACCCGGGCATTTAATGAGTCAATAGGTGACATGGAACAATAACACGGAAGAATATGAATCCTGAGTGGAGAACACTGAATGACAACTGAAACGAAATCTCTGCTGGCCTAATTCCACAACTAATGGCTATTTATTGTGAGTCGAAGAATGTTTGGAATTTTTCTCGTTGTTGTAAAAAATGTTGCATATAACTTGATACATCGTTTAGCTGGAAGATGAACTTTAAGGATTCTCGCTGTAAGTTGTAGCGAATGTGTCAATAGGTCTAAGGGTGAGAATATAAAAAAAGCGTGTGTGCTAAATTGGGTTTACTCTAAAAACTTTTTATGCAAATATGATGATAATGATAAGCTAGAAGTGTGTGTGTGTTGGATAAATATGGAAATGTGGATGAAAGTGAGAGGAGCCACTGAGCTCTTGCCATCTGTCCCATGACTTAACCTTTAGCCTGTGTACAGTATGTTTAAACAGATAATTAATTACTTATTGAAATATAAAAATCAATTATGATGGTACTACCTAATTAAGCACAAGTTATGACAAATTGACCCACGTAAAATAAAATGTATTATGAAAGACAAGAATATTTGTATTGGGAATTGCTGTCTCTCATTTTATTGAGGAAGGCGAATTTATTCAATTATTTATTACTCACGTGTAAAATACATCAACATTACAAACAACGTATTTAGCTGATTGACTGGTCAAGTCAATTTACGTTATTATATGGACAACACAACATTACAAAATTCTTATCAAGTTCTTAATATAAATATCTGGAACAACGTATACTTTAAAAAGTCTCGCATCCGCAAGCAGCATTTCCTCATTACTCATTTGTATGAAATCCTTCGCTATTTCTTACCCATCTTGCACTCTTAACTTACTTCATCACTTCGTACACTTAATTAATCATAACTTAGTTTTTAAAATAACAATACTTATGATTCACTCAATCGGGATAAACATTTTCAGACAAAAATACTATTGACGTCGTCGCAAACGCTGTTTCAATGCAGCAAGAATGACTTCCAAGTCAGCGGTAGTAGCCTCGTCTCCTATGTCAGTGTAGTCAAATCGAAGGAAGGAAATACCTGAGCTCAAGTTCAACACAGGACCGCAAGGTAATTGCATCTCAGTGTCCCCGAAAGACGAGTCTACTTCATTGAGGCTGTCAGTCTCACAGGCGATGCTTAAGGTAAGAACTAACTTGATCTTCCTATTTGGGGCTACGTGAGAACTGAGACTGCTTAAGGCTGACGTTAAATTGAAAACAGCTGCACCTGAAGCAACTGACTGGGGTGCTGACTGATCATACTGGAGAGGGACTCCTGATTCACCTGAGTCTGCGAAGATTTTCATTGAGGAGATCATCAGAGGAGAAATCTGCTTCGCTGTGACATCAGAAACAGTGACATTCAGTCTGGCTGCTGTGAAGTTCCGTAAAACGTTGAGAGAAAGCAAAAACTCGAGTTGAACTTGGGCAATTCGCTCATCTGAGGTCGCAAAGAGACTTTCTGTGGATAACAAATAAAAACAAAACTATGATTAGAAATGAGTAAATAGTAAACAGCTAGAAGTTGTTTTAGGTTCATTTGAGTTTATTTGTTAGAGGAATTTAAAGTATGACGATGACTTACCACGAACTGATAGAGGAGGGATGACTGTGATGAGTTGTGATCGTCTTGAGGATGGCAGGTTTCTCCTTGAAGGAAGCGACCGCAGGACTCTTTCTTTGCCCCAAATTGCTTTTTCGGGATCAGCCTTCGGATTTGGTTTGATTACGCGAGAATCCACAGGAAAAAGTTGGATTGCAATCCACAGGAGAGAGATCGGGAGAGCCAGGAGGACCTTGTTGATTCCGTACATTATTGTATGGAGTAAGTTGGTTATTCGTCTCAAGAAGAAGAATTCCGGAGGCTGCGATTGCAGTGATGGATGGGTGTCAAGGCAAGTGTGGTGGTTGTGTCACGAGGCGTCTCATTTTATACTCGGGTGAGTTGCTGTGGCTGAGGAAAACCTCTCGGAAGGAGCACACAAGATTTCTATACTTATCGAATGGGCTTTAAGATGCTGCGGATATACTCAATGGGCTCTGCAGTCTGCACCTCTGAACTATTCAGTACTGTCCCATTAAGGAATGCACAAGAGAGGCTTGTCAGTTCACAGGTAACTTTACATCCATCTCCTCCTGCTCGACTTATCATGGCGATACTCATAAATCCCTCCCATTTCCTTAATTGTCCGATTATCATGGTCCATACACCCGAAGCCTGACTGCAACTAAATTTGCAACTTCGAAACAGGAATATGCCATTTAAACAAATTCCTAGTTTTTCACTTAACAAAACAAGATGAATTACTGAACAAAACTTGAAAGAAAGTTTGCAATTTTCGTGATGGTTGTTTCGTCGCCTGTAACCAGTTGAACTACAATTTTTTTAACGTAAAAATGGATTTTGTTTTCGTATTTCTGATTTCTGGAATCCTCTCCAGACATCCTGGCATTGCATCAATTGACAAAAAATCTGTACAAACGCTTTAATTCATATTTCTTTACACTTGAGATGATGCGACAGCAACTTGGAACAACACGTAAAAGTCTTATTGAAGTGATGCACACGATGGAGATAAGCCTCAGCCTGGCATTTTAATTGCAGACAGATAGGGAGATTCTTTAATTTCACATTAGATTAATTACTGAGATACGAGGATAGCGTCAGTTTCACGAGAGTCGTGAGTCATTGAGGGATTTAATTTTAGTGCACTTTTCAATTAGGACGCAGATAACGGTAAAGTGCAGTGAAAATGAGTTAATATATTGAGACAAGTGTGGGAATCTCTTTTGATGGCCTTCCGTATGTCCTCCTCTGCTCAAGAAAACTTAACCCCGACCTACGAAACCTGAGATCCGAAGACAGAACAAGTGGAAGAAGAAGTTGTGGCTGTGAATGAGGAGAGATACCAGTCAACTCACGTTTCCACTGCCTCGTTGAACTTTCTCAGGATTAAAAAGCAAGAAAGTCTTTCAAACTTCGGACATTTTTTCACAAAGGCCTCGCTGATACTGAGGTCTTGATCTTGACCATCTCACTGCATTTATTCATCTTTTTATCTCCAGAGTAGCACAGCTAAGTTACAATGCAACTTGGGCTCCAAAATATCTCACCAAGGCTGATGGCGATGATGGCATACGACCTTCGTACGGTCAGATAATAGAATCACGAGCTTAACTCCTCACTGCACGGCTATTCGATTCCACAAATCTCCAAGTCCAAGTTCAAAGTATCCTGCTTTTTATGTCTCCTGATTTCATAATTCTTCATGCACAATTAATTCAGCAAATCATGTGTCAATCTACTTGGTAGTGGAAAGTTAACAGATTATGAAGCATTCTGCAGTGTAACATCAGGTGCCTTAGCTTCTTAGTAATTCCCATACAGAACATACTTGTTAATATAAATACTCAGATATCTTCATTCGACGGGGATCGATACCAATCTCAATTCCTAACTCATTTCCTTGACAAACTGTTAAAGTGTAATGTAACTTTATTCCAAACTTCTCAATCAGAAACACAAGCGAATTAATAAATTGTTTGTATACTTTAAAATAAACTTAAAATCACAAATTCCAACATGACTTTCAAGTAACTTTGAGTAAATAATTAGCTGTGTAATATAATCTTTACATTTTCACTGTAAACTGTATATCATTATCATATTCACCACCACCGCCGCCGCTGTATTGTATAAATGACTTAAATTACGTTCAAATTATTCTACAAATTGATGTCACATTAAGTCAGAATAAAAATAAAAATTTCCCGTGCCAATTTGAAGTATGGCAAACTGTGCCAGGAAGATTGGTTGAGCTCTTGTGAATTAATTGTTGATTTCTCATGATTAATAATATTTGACTCATCCACAGCTAATTCGACGAGACGAATAATAAACCTGTGCTGTAAACCATTGTAGCATGAAGGTACAAATAGTGTGTGTGTGTGTGTGTGTGTGAGATTCGAAATTCGACATTCAAAAAAATCAACTCATTAGTTTGAAAGTTTTTCGTCTCACGTGAAATATTAGTAGTAGAATGATAACGCAGAATTGTCAGATAATAACCAGTGAAATAAAATGATCCAGCATTGTATGCACACACGTCAGTTGTATTAATAATGTGAGAGACACGATTTTTTAAATGATAAAGAGAGTGTAGACTAGACGGAAACCAGATACACACGAGAGATTGGTCATAAACTATTGAAATAAAATTGGCTGGTTGAAGGAGCTCGAATGTTGGTTGAGTGTTTAAACGCCGTGTGTTCTTACGGGTTGGATGAGTGGACTCTCATGTGTCGGTTGAGGTTGCCTGACTGCGAGAATCGCAGCAGGCAGAGTTTACATTGGTACGGTTTTTCACCTGAATGAATTCTCAGGTGCTTTGTGAGTGTGGATGAGTCGGAGAAAGCTTTCTTGCACAGTCGACATCGGTAAGGTCGTTCGCCAGAATGAGTCCTCATGTGCGTCGTGACCGAAGAGCTCTGCGAGAACCGCCTGTCGCAGATCGGACAGCGAAACGGCTTTTCTCCAGAATGTGTTCGTACATGGGCAGTCAGGTTTGCCGCTTGACTAAACGATTTGTGGCATTCGACACAGCGATACGGTTTCTCACCCGAGTGAGTCCTCAAGTGAGTCTTCAGAGTCGACGGACGAGCGTATGTCTTCCCGCAGATCCGACATAAATTCGACTTCGATCCAAAGTTGCTCAGAGTTGGGCTTAGCGTCTCCGATGAACCTGAACATAACAAAGTCGAATCATCAGTCAATCTCAATGCGCAATTCAAACTGCGGTGACTTGATACGAATTCGGAAGTCGATGCCATCAGAGAATCGCTATCGTCACTTGACCCACATTCGAGTTAACCTGAAGTGCATAGACTCGCTGGAGTCAGTTGGAAGCCAAACAGTCTCGCTTGTTTATGTAGAACAGTTAAAGAGAAAAATGTTTTGAAACTCCTCGTGACGACGACAAAAGAGTCTGAGCCTTCAACCACATCCGATGAGAGTTGAGAGGATTCTCTCGAATTAAAATTCATTGTCATTCATTCGCGAAGCAACTGCGAAACCAAATGTGCGATCAGAGGGGCCCAAGGTAATTCTCCGAGCTATCAACCCCACCAATCTCCATTTGCACTCCCTATCTCTAATCTCCATCTCACTGACTGAGAAGTGAAGACTTATGATATCGTTTCTCGCTACTCCTATCACATCTCTTCTTTATTCACTACCTTCCCAATCTGAAATTCTAATGAGGACCGCACAATTGATGAATTGAGTGTAAAAATCCAATCCATAAAAAATCTCTTGTGTCCGCTTATCCCATTGCAACTTGCATCCCATTTACTCGGCGAATAATAAGATGAGTGGACATTGACTCTTCTTTTACTCACGTGAAGACTTGAGCCGTTTCGAGGGCGATGATCCAAATGATCTCGATCCTGAAGAAAGACCCGTTCCTGATGAAATGAGGGACGACCCTGAAGTTGGAATCCACTGGGATCGAAAAGTGTCCAGCGTGGGTTCAGGTCGAATGTCGGCTGCAAAGCTGTACGTGGCTGTGTACCCCGGTGGCTGGTGACAGAAGTTTTGTGGAGGCGATGCGTTGTAGGGTGACACGTACGAGGGACCTGACTGCCCGTGGGAACTCGATGGAATCGCTGGTCCAGGCCAGCTCATCTGCAAAACACCATTTCAAAAAAACCATGCGGTCATTTTCCTGTTCGCAATAAACAGGCCTTGAGAAATATTCCGTGTGTTCACTTGGTGCTGAAGACTTGGCTCTGTGGGAAGATACCCCATAGTCATGTTCATAGAAACATTGACACTCATCGATGGAAAAGTAGCCCCGAAATTGGGTCCCGCTGGGGGTGCGGTTGGTGGGGGAAACGTCTGGTCCAAACAGTAGTTCGGTGAGTATCCATTTGGAGACAGCAGCTGAAAGAATTTGAGGAATTTACGGAAACGCTGGTTTCTTAATTGAGGCTTATGGGGAGGAGGAGAAGGGGTTTTCAAAAACTTACCTGTTGTGTCTGGGAATAAGTGTTTGGATACGGCATCGGGGAGGTTTGTCCGGGGTTAACGGAAAGACTGACTTGCGGGGAGGACTTGAATGAAAGAAAGACGTCGGAGAGATCACTCTTGTCTCGGAAAATGGAGTTGTCTCTGAGGAAGTTTAAAAGAGGGATGATTAGTGTTTGTGCGAGGTTGGTGACTGTATGGGAATTAAACGGGATATTTGAAACTCCAGGGATGTGACTGTAGGCAGTCTTAAACGGTGGAGCTTTGATGGGAACCCGTAGATATTTTATGTAAGGCGTATTCTTTAGAATAGTTGGTAGTTTAGTTAGTACGGCTGAGGTGAGAACAAATCATTGTGGTCTTTTATTATAGTTTCATGATGAGGAATATAGAAAAGAAACTTACACATGGAGATTTTCTATAGAAAGAACAACGGGATGATGGAAATCATATGTGAAAGAAGGAATGTACGTGTGTGTGTGTGTGTGTGTGTTTGTATGTTAAGAGAGAGAGAGAGATCGCACAATTGTTACAGCAACGAAGGTAGATTTTTTGGCAGTACGGGAATCTAATTGTGAATTTGAGACTATTGAGATGAAGCTCACTTGTAACTATTGGATGGTGCAAAAATACTCGGAAACGGTTCAAGTTCCAAGGGAGACAAAGTAAATCCTGCCATGTTGGATGAATTGTTGAAAATCTCTTCTGCTGTCGAATTGGGAGAGTTGAGTTCTCCACAAGTCCAGATTGGACTGTCTGCAAGAAATGAAGTCTCCATTTCGATGCTTTCAGCAACCCTTCGCAAGTCTGCGCATTTCAATCATCATTCATCATTCGTTTGGTACAGTCGATATCAATCATCGGTTCACATCATCATCATTGCAGCAGAGGCAACCACCGAATTCGGGGATTCCAAGTCACCCAAAATCACCATCCACCCCAAGGAAATCCCGAGAACAAGAAGAACATGGTTTTAGGTTGATCAATGAATCAAGTGGGTGTGTGAAAGGTACAGCAACAGTTCCAGTGGGATCCAATTCGGTTCCAAAAATAGAATTCATTAAACAAAACATTAAATGTAGATTAGATAAGATTTAAGTCTTTATCATGAGATCGCATCTCTAAGGTTAATTAATTGGCCATTAATAGCTCGTTGATTTAACTGATTGAGAGTGAGTGTAATTGGAGTGGTTTTTGGTTGGGATTTTGGAAAGAGTGTGACGAGGAAGTAGATTGGGCGTTGGGTAATCGATAGGTTGGCTTCTACCGGAAAGAATGGAATTCTCTTCGTTTCCTGAGTTTGGGACGGCCTTCGTCTACTCATCATTGGTCACCACTTCCTACGCCATCCCCCCTACTTCCCGTCTTTCCTTATTGATTACTTCTCTCCATCCGCATTTTTCATCTCTCACTTCTACCACATTTGTTACGACTCCATCCTCCGTTGCAAATTTATTATGAGATCATTAATTCACCTGCCGATTCATAAATATCCCTAGACTCTACAAATGCATCCTTGCCTTTAGCTGATGGCTAATTCTCTCAGTAATGAAACTTTAGTAGCGAAATAGAGCTTGTTTTCAAACACAAATCCAAAATGTTCATGATGATTCTCAATCTTAATTAAATCATCTATTAGAACTATTTGAATTCGAAACGTACAATAGTTACCTTCAGAAAAGATACTTTATTGAATTCTGCATGAAAATTTGATCAATAATTAACCCGAAACAGTTTGCAATGTCGTCACAAGTTGAGAGAAATAGAAACAACTTTTGTTTTGACTGAGTTTGGAGTAAAAGAGGTTTTTTATTTATTTTATTTGCTCTCCTAATTATTATATTCTGTAATTTAGAAAGCCAAGTGAAAGTGATATGCTGTGGGTTTCTATTTTGGATACACCTTGCTTCTAAATGTTCCCATTTTGTCGAGTTTTTCATAGAACAATTTTGTCTGTGGATTTATCAGGGTTTCTCTTTGTTTCATATAGCGAAAAACTTTTTGTTCATGTAAAAACTGTAGATTAAACTAGTGAGAAGGCCAAGCTCCCAATGACTCTAGTCTAACACTCCTTTCCTTCATTGTTATTATTTTCTACAATACTTCTGTCTCTTTGAAGTAAGACTTGACTGATTCTTTTATGTGATTCACTTATTCTACACAATAAAAATGGTTTTTTCAACGCTATTGCGCGTAAACTTAATTAACAAAAAAAACTCATTCACGAAGCGCAACATGCCACCATTCAGAACAATCGTTTAAGTAAAAACAGAATTGCTGATTCTTAGAATTGAAACAACTTACCGAGTGACGAATGTTCCAATTTCCAAAAGGATATTTCACTTGAAATAAACTGAGACTCTTAACGACGTTTGTGATTGACTTGGAATTCACAATTTCTAAACACATTGAAATCACATTTTTGAACTCACACAAACTGAAACGAAGATAACTTTTACATTCAAATTAACTCACTAATGATAACAGTTGACGTCCAGTCCAAGAAATTGTGCATCTGCAATCCTCGTGGAAATCATCTCTCACGATTCCAAACATGAACTTAACTTAAGACGAGAACCTACTGTTCTCGAAACTGTCCCATGACGATGCAGATGATGTTTAAAAACTAAAATTGAGTCTGAGAAGTCGATAAGAATAAGTGGACAGGTGGAGAGTGGCTACGATGAAAGAAAAGGCAGTTTTCACCTCAGTTTTCTCTAAAACTCTAATAGTTTCTGTATTACGTACCTCTTCGAGTATATTGGCCTTTCACGCCCTTCGTATGTGTGTGTGTTAACCCTTAGTGAGCCTTTTAGGTATCTTCTGAGAGTAACAATAAATGAGGTGGGATTTGTATTTTGTTTCAGTCATATTGGCTGTGGCATCCACAGTGTGGTAATTACATAATACATCATGTTTCACGATGAGTCCGTGGTAAGCACATCCTTTTCGGTTTTGTCACCTCTTGAGGAGACAACACGGGATATATGGGACGCAGGTAGAGCAAATTAAAGAAGGAACCTCCCCAGGAGAGAAAGGGTTGATATAAACGAGCTGTAGGCATGTTAAGGTTCTTTCTTTTAACGGTTGTCGTGTGTGAAGGAAAGCTATCTGCACAAGGCTCAACCACATTATGCATGCACAGGTACGGACGTTTAATAGGATCAAATTTAAGTCCAGCTTTTCCCTCGAACTTTACTTTTGGCTGAGTCAGTCCTTCTTCACCGATCGGTCAATTCCAGAGAGTCTTTTTCAGGACATGACGTCTGCAAGAAGCAAATCAGCACGAAAAATGATCCAGTTGAGGCTCCTTTCAAGGCTTTTCCTACTTGTTGGGTCCTCACTAAACAAATTGACTCAAAATTTGGTTAAACTAAAGCTTCTTTTAGCCAAATAAAGCAATTAACTAATTACATGGATTGTGTCAGCTTGCATGTCAACAATGTCAAGTCAACGGTTTTTGTATCTTGTGATTGGCTTAATTAATTTTGGAAATATGTGGATAGAAATTTCATAGCATCGTAAAACTACAAACATATTTTGTTTACCAACGGTCTGTCAATAAATTTGGCGAGAAGAAAAGATGACACGTAATATTTTCCTGTCACCGGAATGAACAGAAGGAGATGACAGAGAGGCTAAAGAGTATCGTATTTCTTAGATGCGGAAGTAGATATCACGTAATATTTCCCAACCAGCGATACACAATAATAAGGCGAGTCATAAGCTCCTTCCTCCGGTTTTGTTAAGCCCAACCCAAAGTCCGTAGATTGTATGCGAGTGTGTAGTTTTGATTATCTCGAAGTGATCTAATCATCACCTGTACATATTTAGTCAAACGTACGCCACATTAACCAACATTTTACACGGTGGCTGGGCCAAGGCATCGACATTATTACGCAGACATACGATGAACTGACCTACCTACTAACTTGATCCTGTGAACTGAACTAAACAGCCGGAGAAAGAAATAACAACTACCTGACAACGATATAAATTGGGACAGGTACTCCTCCATTTACCCGTAGAGGGGATCTCCTTTTTTCATATCAGAGGAGATCTAATTCCCAACTTGAGTAACAGAAAAGCAGGAGATCTGTATCACCGATGGTTTCTAAATGGGGAACGGTTTCATGCTTAATTACCTCTGGATTGAATGACTGAAGGGTAGATCGTCAGTCAATGAATTGAGTAAAAAATCTCCACTCCGTATCTCTCTGTCCCATCTTTGTTAGGTGTTTCGCAAAGAGTAAACAATTTCTTGTTCAGCTATTGACCAAAAGTTTATGGAGATTTAAAAGTTGGGGAACAGAATTGTATGAGATTGGTAAATGAGTTCATATCAAATGAAGAAAGAGGCAGTAGAGAGAGAGAGAGATCGTATCACACCTGTATTGACACTTCTCATTGATCGCACCTCTGATTACTTTACAGATTTTATGGGAACTTTGTAAGTTTTCCACAATCACAAATACAGTGTGATTATTTGGAAAGGAGTTTTTTCGCTTTTACTTGGCATTGTTGACTTCTTTCCGGTCGTGTGCAGTCCGAGTAAAATGAATTTTACGAATGAATACACGTGCAGATTTTCTACGAGATTTTTGCTTGTTTTCAATGGAGAATAAATTGAGTGTTTGAAAGTAGTTGTAAATTCATTTGAAACGTGAATAGGTCTGAATTTAACTTTATTAGATGAAGCTTTGAAAAATATTCTACGACATCAACGGACACTTTTGGCATCCGGAGTTTTGTAAGTTGGTAGAAACATCCTTCCGCATCTTCAGTGGTCCATAGTGATCCTTTTGACTGACGGAAACTAAACTCATCCACGTCTGACGTCTCACGGAGAACCACACATTGTCATGTGTGTGTAGGTTGGGGAGGTGTAGACCGGAGAGTTAATTCATTTCCCTCTTGTTTGGAAAAAGGATTTCTGAAATTTGATCCGACTTTGGAACAGGTGAGAGTCCTACGAATCCTCCCTTCCGTCTGCACCGGCCGTCTGGTTCCTCCACAGAAGTTTTCCACTGCAGTTGGACTGGCTTAGCGTTTATCATATGGTTCATAATGATTGTGCAGGTGCTCATGAGGCTTTTGTACTTCCTTCTCAGATTAACTCGAGTTTCTACTTAAGATCTACTAATTCATTACGAGATCAGTGACGTAATTATTGAATCTGGGTTAAATTCTTGGAACTGTGACAATTTACAGCTAAACTGGTGATAAATTAGGAAGAATGAAATAAGTTGGTACTGTTGATTCATTGCCATGCATTACAGCGTCACGTAGTTGTTGAATGAATGACAAATTAATGTTTTTTTCCACATTAAATCGTCTCTAGTGGAGATTACAGGGACACTGACAAACGACGCGTGTCATAAATCTCTCGAGTTTTACGATGAAACGAAACTACACGAGCTTCGAGCTTGCTTAGTGGATAATCTTAACCATCAACTGATCTGTGAATATTACTCGCATTATTGCTAAATATCTCGACGATAATAATTGCAACGAAAGGACGTCATTTTCACGATGAAACGCGCAGTAAGAAATTGAGAGAGCTGCTCTTTTCAAAAGATTTATTGCAGCCTCCTGTCTCGGATTAAAGTGACAAGGCCTTCAATCTCATTTCTGTTTTGACGGCAGACGAACGTCGAAGATTATCTTTGGTGAATACTCAAAGCTTAAGTAGAAAGGAGGGATTAAGTTTATTCCCTTATGCGGTAATGTAAAAAGGACAGAATGGTTAACATCACACAAGCTTTCGTCTTCAGAGGGATTGAAAAGAGCAGTCACAAAGACAAAGTGAAGTGTGCTCGCTTATTGTTCTTATGTAGATTAAAATATCCCTTCGGATTTTAAGGTATTCGGCTTACAAGTTCAATTCAACCATTTTTACTAATGGATGAATTGACCTACAAAAGTAATACAGCAAGAAACAATTAATTACTCAAAGCTCGGGTTTCTCGCTTCTGTCTGTTTGAACAGAAGGGATGAGTTCTGTTTCTATTCTGACTTGCAACTTCAGACGATTTGAATCTCTTTGTGTAGCTAATTTATTAGTAGAAATCAATTTCAACTCTTGACTTCAGTGATGAAATATGCTAAGTAATTTCACCGAAAGTAGGGAGCTTAGGTGAAAGCAAAGGAAGTTAATAAGGAATGCGAAGAAGAAGCTTAAATTGTGATTGGTATGACATTAAAGTCCAGCCGAATGGAAGGAAAGAATGGTTAGATGATTTTGGATGCAGCTGTAGGCGGAAGAAAGCCGAATTTCGGAGAAACAAGCAAAAGCGGGTGTGACGGGGTGGCTGGCTGGCTCGTTGGTGAGTATGTGTGTGTCATGTCAGAAGAAGACGAGGAGTGAAAGTCGACATGAAATAAGGAGACCTTAGGAATGCTATTTCTAATAAAGCGGAAACCTTAGTTGTGCAAGGACAAAATATTGATCGAACCGTATGCTTCTCATCCGCTGCAGCCGATTTTACGCTACCCACCCCTGCCAAATACACAGACGCTACCAAATACAAAATTATCTCGGAATTCTGAGGAAAAGCCGAGCCGAATGACTCGGTTAACTACGCCACCTACTCATTTATCTTAATTGGGGCATCGTGGTCCTGGGAGACTTTTAATGTGAGCCCAAGTAGTAATTATTATACTTTTGCAACTAACCTTTCAAGATGTAACTCTAGATTGGAAATTTGATTAAATAAAATAAAAATAGATTTCTTGGAGTCTTCGACGTTAGCCATTTCATCTTATTGTTATGTTGTATTTTGGTACTTCGGAGTAATGCTACAAATCGATTGTAATTTGTTGTTGTGTTGCTGTTTTGACGAACTCTCACTCAAACTACTTCTATTTGTTAGGAACTACTTGTTTACTTTCTTGCTTCCATTTGCTTCGTCTCGCTTTCTGTTTCCCTCATTCTCCATTTAATTTCCCCAGCCACCAGCGTACAGGAGCGAAAATTTACCCCGTGGCTACGGCGAAAGCTGAAACTTCAACACGGATACTTCCGTGCGAGATACGTAAGCTCAAGCTGTGAATAAAACTTCGAAATGCGAGCCTGATTGAACTTTAAACCCTGACAAACGGATGAATTTTGCTTGACCAAAAATTATAATTACAAATTAACAGTCTCTGGAGTTCTATCTTACGATTCTAAAGAAATCTAATATTAAAATTTTCTTTGTATCAAGCAATGCTTCTAAAATGCACGATTCTTTTGAGTCAACCACTACGTAATATAAAATATACCAAAAAACATTAATTTGTCCCTCTGGAATGTCTCACAAGCTAATAGCTGCCTTTTACACAACATACTGAAGCTAAATTTATTATTTAATTTTAAATTCAGTGACTAGAATTCTTCGATAAAATTCTAATCCCAAGAGAGCGGTTATCTGTCTCGATTTGACGAGACATGAGACCAAGTCAAAGATGGTAAATTACATGGCCTGTAAATTGAGAAGGAGGAAAGCATAAGCATTATGAGCAAAGCAGTTTGAGATATGAGACAAACCATCACCTTTCAGAGAAAGCAGCAACAAAATGGTAAGCCACAACCAGCCCCGTCTTCTGCCGTTCCATAGACAAGTGAAGAAGATCAGAGGAAGCATAAAATCTGAAATCACTATCGACCACTTGAGATCCATCGCCTCGCTGTAGATGGCAGTTCCCGTTCCCCAGAATTTTTGGCAGCTACTCTTTCACTTCTATCTCGCGGAGCATTGGAGCTTTCTCAATCTTAAGATCTGCATCTTCTGTCTCAAATCCCTTCAATGCGTTTATGTAACTTCTGCAAAGCATCTCAACATTCTCAACATCTCATACTAATATTCTCGTTCCCTGGTTATGGATGTTTCTTGTCTGGAAGCCCACAATCATTTCGACTGCCTCTCTCATTCGCCTCAAAATCACCCACAACACAAAACAACCCACAGCGTTCCAGCTCAGAACAGGAACTGCAGTTGTCTCGTAATTTGGTAATTGATATCGCTGTTGGTAGTTTTGTTACGATTCTCAAAGTTCATCGGGCTTCATCATATTTTTTTAGTTGGGATGAAGTATTATAGTGTCCGCCGGTGTATCTAAATGTAATGGAATTCAGCAGGGCTCATCCAGGAATGCTCTGAGGCAAATTGAGACATTTGCACGAGTAATTAATAATTTCTTAAGCAGAAAGCGCTTGCCAGTGTTCCGTTTTTCATTATACTCCATCACCCAGTTAATGGAACGTAAAGGCATTGAATGATGATCAGAACGGAGTATTGTGCAATACTATTAGCATCTGCTGAAGGTGCTGATGATGAACAAACTGTGTATGGAAAGTTGCTATCTTACCTTACAGGCTACACTGTAAACTGTCACACATAATTAACACGATAAGAAAACCGATAGAAATGATTGATTAATACATTGCTACGACACACGAATTACTTTTC
Source organism: Isotomurus maculatus (assembly GCA_034696585.1). Lineage (NCBI taxonomy): Eukaryota > Metazoa > Arthropoda > Collembola > Entomobryomorpha > Isotomidae > Isotomurus > Isotomurus maculatus. Next base: position 14,809 of record JAQGAC010000006.1, on the reverse strand, counting down.
ATTGCACTTCGACTAGACTTTATTAAGAACTTGGATATATTGTACATAACTGTAGTCGTTGTAGTTAGTGACCAACCTGACGTCGGTTGTTAGAGAAAATGCAAATTTGATTTTCAAAAATGCACATTCTTCTGTAAAGCTGACAGCAAATTGTTAGAAATATCTGTTTCCTTTGAAATGCATCAGGTTAAGTACATTCTTTGGTGTCTTCTAGTAGTAATTAAAGCTGCCATTTGACACATGTTTCGAAACAAATTAACATTCTACTCAAAATAGACTTTGAGACATTAAAAGACGGTAGATTACAAACTGTAAAGTTGTGACATGGAAAGCAATGAAGTGGAGATAAAGTAAAACTTCAAAGAAGTTTAATTTAGGATCTCTGTAATTAATCCATTCAAACACATTCGATTCTGGAATAGCCAAACTTGGCTCCATTTCCGGTTTCCTTAGCATGTTTCAGGAGTCCATAGGTAAATTGGCCTTCCTTCGTGTAAGTTCCTTCTGGACCTTTGAGAGCTCTCATCCTGAAAAAGTTCTTCGCTGCAGCTTCATCGACAGAAGCCATAAGAAGTCGACAGCCCCACGCAACCAAAGCCAGAGGCTGTAATATTAATAACAAACATTAAGAAAAACTTCAGTGAGGCATATTCTCTGTGAGATCTCGTTGAATTCTGTTGTTGTAAAACTTGTTTACTTCCTGCCTTTCGACTAGACGTCATAAACATGCCCATCTTTTTCTGAAGGAACAAAGGTGGACGTAATGTTCTTGAGAGACTTTCTCCCACCTCTTGTCCTGTCATTAGCCTGGATTCATTTTGATAAATAAGGTGAAGTGGGAGAGATAAAAAAACTGGTAATTTTCTAAGGAAGTGGAGAGGCGACTTTGGACTTAGAGAGGAGGAAATATTTTGTCAGAGAGAAAGCTAAGAGATACTTTTAGTGGTGCAAACATTGGGGGCTTTGTTCTGAGTTGAAACCCTGTGGGAAGTGAGAAGCAGTGACATGACATTATGGGCGAGTGTAGGAAAGGTGTGTAGGTGCTCGTAGTCCAAAGTGAAAGCCCATGTGGTGCTGCTACACTTTTAAAACCATTTTCAAAGTTCACTGATCCAAAAGACCTACTTTCTAAGAGCACAAGGGGTAAAAAACCTTAGGTGCTCTGAAATTCGGAGATCCGTTTTATAACGTTCTTTAAAAGTCTCGTGTAGGCGAAGGGAGTCTAGACAGACACAATTTACATCTTAGGCAACTGGGTCAAAGTTCTCTGTAAGTCTACTGTGAAATTATGAATGATTGAGGGTGAAGAGGCGAAGGAATGGGAATTTATTGAGTCTTAATGAACCAATTCTGTTCTGCGACAATCTGGCCTCCTCAATATCGAAGGCTTTTGATTATGTCGAGGGCAATTTAAGTCCGTTTGATGATGAGGTGGGTGTTGAATAATAATGAAGCTTACGCAGAAAATCCTGTGGGAAGATACTTATTGGTGAGTATAGCGTGTAATCTTCTTACGTTAATGACTAAGCCTTATCAATTTGCGTTAAAGGGGTTCATGTTCAAAGATGACTTACTCGTTCAGGAGGAACCAAATTGCTGGGGGTGATGATATGCTTGCCCACGCAGCTTTTGACGAGTCTCTTCAACTTAGCAACTTCCGATGGATGTGCACAAGGGTGAAATAACATCACGACGGCTCCGTGCTGCAAAAACAAAATAAATGAACCATTAAATCAACTGATTTGGTTTTTATTCATTAATCTGTTCCTTAATTCACGTTAGGGATTAAACATGAGGTTCACAGGTCTTTAATTGAGAAGCTTTCTTCTTGGAATCTACTGCCGTTCGTAAAGAGGCAGGATGTGTTGTGTATATACATTCGATATTATGTGTTAGCACGATTTCACATGTCTGGTCTAGACCAATTGACCCAAATCAGAGGGATCAATTCACCATAGGACGAAAGAATGTTGGGGAATACAAGAAACTGGATCAAGTCGATCATGAAAAAGCATCTTGACAAAACGATAGATCGGTGAGCCTGGAGTAATAGTGAAAAGCTCTCTTTGTGCGATGATCTATTCCTTTCACTGGGTTTTCCGGACTCAGCTTTAAAATTTAATGCGCCGGGTGACCTCATCAACGAAAGCACTTTGCAGCTCATAAAACGAAGGTCTCTAAGATCAGACCTAAGGCTGATGGTAGGGAAATCAAGCAAGACAAAAACCGACGTGTACTGTGTGTGTGTAAACCGGGTAAAGATTTTGAAGGTTAAGGCTTTTAGTTTTTGTGCTTAGGGTTTCTCCAAAAAACTTTGCGTGTGTGTAGTTTACTCATCGAGACTTCCATGCGTTGCAGATCTAAAAGAAGTAATTGAGATAGTCCCATTGGAATCTGAGTGAAGAATCACTTCAGAATAAACCAGAAAGTTTGTACAAATGCGTAATAGAACGAAATAGAATGAGTACTTGTTCAAACTTTCTCCATATTGCAGTTTTTACGATCACTTGCAGTAATTTTATAGCTAGCAGTAAATCTAAAGAGGTCAGAAAGTATATGTTGCGTGACAAATCATCTCATCCCAATAGTTTTAGTTAGAATTGCTGTGTTAGCGTTTGAGATTCTGAGAGACAAGAGAAGATTCGGATTTCATGGAGCATATTCTAATTCAAATGAGTATCGTCATGCTTACCTCGATGTTATGCAGCCATCTTTCACGTGGGACGAAGACGTACTCTCCAAACATCGGCCACAAAGGTCTGTGATCTCCACTGAAGAAAGAAATGAAGCAGCGAATAAATAAACGTATGCAGTGGTTATCAATTTACTAATTATTTTATGCAGATTCTTACTGAGTAGGAATAGGCTCTGAGTATCGGATCCCTTTGTTCATACACACGTGTCCAGGCTGAAATCAAATGAATTGGAGATTCAGTTAATACATAATGCATGCACGGCTGGTTGATTTTGTGTCTATATTCTCTATATGCTGTTTCTCTCCTAATTGTACTTACGCAACTGCCAGTTACGTAGTGTTTGATTTGCTTGTTTGGTGGAATTGATGTTGAATTAATTAGCAGGAATAACATAGTAGCTGTTGCCTAAGATGAAATTCTTTGGAAGAACCAATTTGAGTTAAGCAAGTCTTTACCGAGAAATGACGAAGGCTGCCTTGAACAGAAGCTCTTGACATTTCACTCTGCTTGCTGCTCACTCAATTTAGATTTACTTTTCTCTTTTAATCACTTACGCTGTAGCAAGTGACATAAAGACTCACTTATTGCGTGTGTTTCACTGGTCATCTACCCGTAAATTAGTAAATAAAAGCATCTCCAGATTTCCAGGTAATGCCCACTCGGTCACATACGTCCCTGGATTTATTATCCTATCCAATTAGATACACACGTGCCTTAATCACTAGTATCAAGGAAGCAGCAGGCTTGGAAGTGAAGTAAATCACAGTAGGATTCGTTAATTTACTCTATTTTGTGTCACATCATAGAGATCGAGAGACGGAGAATCAAGAGGCTTAAAATTGTGCAAGTCGTGGTGATTTAAAAATAAGTTGCTAATTTTCTATTCACAGATTGTGGAGTACAAGGAAATATGAGAATACCTGCTATCAGTATAAGCGCAAGATTAAAGCCTAGCAGCAAGCAATCTGGTAGACCAGTTTACGTTCCTCCCTGCTGATTACGCTTTTCGTGGAGTATTGTAGCAAAAATAACTTTGTAGTGTCTTTTCTTATAACAGAAACTGTGACTATGTGGTTAGATTTCTGAATTTAATCTTCCAGTCATTGGCAGTCCAGATGGTTCGTTGATTGTTGTATGTTTCAAAATCACATTTAAATGTTAAAACGTGTATTTTCAATTTGAGGAGAGACTTACAACGTAGCGAGGTGGTAATCTGTCACAGTGTAGTAGCGATGGAAGCGTCCTGTTTTGGGGGAATCGGGTTTCTGGATGATAACAAGTGTGGTTGACGGGCGAGAGGTTCCAGTCCACGGTCAGGTTTGTCTGCAGAACAAACAAACGAGTCACTTTAATTCGGCCGTTTAGTTTATAATTAAGTAATGAGGAGGAGCGATCAAATGTCCGCAGGACTATTGCACGTATACACGGATTTTTTAAAGCTTTCATTATCAAATAGTACTTAAAAAGCTGGAATAGACATTTGCTTATGTGATTGACTTTTGACTTGAGCTATAAGTTGATTATGTTGATTGTAAGCTAATTATAAGCTCATCATTTCCTCGTAGGTTCAAATACTTTAAGGGAAAACAGCAAATGTGAAATTCTATGGAGCATATTTTTATGTGGAGATGCGATTCCTTATTTTTCGACCTCTTGGGATTTAAAAGTGTGTGGCCTTGGCGTGGAACTGCATTCTGGTAGAACACAGAGAGATCAACCTTGTCAAGAGTAACAACTCTGGATAATATTCTCTGAGATTCCCTCGGGAGAACGCATAAAAACTTTTGTATAGCGAAATCATTTAGATAGACGAGGACATCAAATCACTTCTACTTCGAGTACATCATAAGTCCATATATTGCAAAAGTGGGTTAATATTACTACGAAATTACTCCGAGGTCTTTTATTCCTTTGCTTTCGCGTGTCCCACATTTCTATTCTATACACTACTGGACATTTTTAGCGGTTTCTACCCTCACAGTTATCTGTCTGTGATTATTCGGTACATTTACAGAGACAGACCGTATCAAGATCATAAAGCATAAATACAAACGCTTTCATCTGCTTTTTTGATGTTGCGATTAATTTGCATGAAAATGTATTTCATTAAGCGTGACGTCACTTATTCCTGTTATCATAGTAAAAATTCTTTTCCTGAAAATTGTTTTGTGTCATGACAAATTATTAATTCAGAGCAAGAAGACGAGAATAATATTTGTGAAAAGATCACTAGTTTAAGTGAAGATCGGGAGATCACTGACCAATTTAGATATAAGACACTGCTCACAACAATGTACAAATTTATATTACTACGGAGACTTAACTATACACCAACACTTTTGACAATATTATTTAGAGTAAGTTACTTAAACGAGCGTAATTGTGGTTCGGCCTTAAAAAGCCAATTGAAATGAGCTTGTCTTTAATTCGATATGTTGCCTGTTCAAAGAAAAAGTCTCCTCATGGAGACATGGAGTAAATTTAGAGCATTTAAGCTATTTCATGCATTTAACGGAAAGCAAGGAACTGTTCAATTTCAGATTTAAAAAATGCTGCTAAACGGTGTATTATCATTAGCTGCCTGATTTCTTAAGTGGCACGTGGGACCACCGCTGATCTGAAGTTATTCAAAATCAGCTATTTGCTTTGGAGCATTTTGTAGTTTAATTTTAAGAAACGCCATGTGTATCTCCGTTGGAGTTTGAAGACTCTATGAAGTTGATGCGCAAACTAGACTAACAGTTCTCAACATATTTTATATTTCTTACTTTAGCATCATCGCACATAGAATTGGCTACTCCCATTTGAACTCGGTTGTTGCTGTCTCTCTGAAGATGCCTAGTTCCGTAATTAGTTGAGCGTGGATTACTTGGAGACCATCGATTATTCCAGCCCGAGGGTCGTTGCGAATCTCCATTGGCATCAGAATTCCTGAAATTACAGATTTTACCGGTTATTATTTGTTGTACTTGTACTATAAATAAAAATGACGTAGGTCTCAAGAGTAATCAATACACAAGTAGGAAATAATAGTAGTTTTGTAGTTTAAGTGAAACTGGTCATTTCCAGAGTTTATAGTCAAAATTAGGGTTGTCTCTTTAAGGATAGTTTTGAAGATAACGCAAACTCGAAATGTAAGGTTTGCTTTGGGAAGCAGTTTAACGATGAGTAGACAGGCTGGAGTTAATGCGTTAAAATATGTATGCGTGAACTGTAAGTAAACTAGGGACCTATGACATTGACTAAGTTCTTGCCAAAGAGATGCTTACATCGTGAGTTTTATTTACTGTTGATGGACATGAAGAAACACGGAGATAAACTGGACGACATGCCACACGTCCGAAAGATGGAATTTTATGAATACCTTAACCTTGAATCGATTTACTGAATGACATAAGAATGTCTGAGTGAGTCAAAGTCAATTGAGCAAGACTTTAAGATAACGAAGAATTACAAAATGTTTTGTGCTCAGCAATTATGTAGCAGTGTGTGAGTCAGTGGAAACTTATCTGTGGAGTTCTAAGCTATTGAAGAATGTCTTGAACTTTGTCCTTCAAGGAGAATTGATGTGTCTCTAACAATTCCCTGTTTGCTACTACATTGTTGCAAGAAAGTTGAAAAACTGATCTAAAAACCTTTCTAAAATAGTCGGAAACCCATATGCGTCTTTTGATTGCTTTTTAATAGCCTTCCATACATACACTGTTTGTTGAAAATTTGAGATTGAACTTGAAATTAAATTAGAGAATCGAATTTTACAAGTAAAAAAATATTTACAGTGATTTTTTTTGTAAAATGCAGTAGGTTTAAAAAGCTTGAACTTCAAGCTACAGGTGATGTTTATAAGAATGCGATATCGATCACATTAATACTTACATTGAAGCGGTTTGTCCATAATGAGTTCGTCTTGGCTTTTGGGGCTGCGTTGTCCCAAAATCCGAAGAATCAGGTTGAGACCTCCGAACTATCCTTGGTGACCAATAAGTCTGCTGGTCTTGATTACCATAATTTCCTTCCGTGTTCCTGCTCTGTGGGTAGTAGTAGCCATTCTGAGCCGGATAATAAACGGAGCCTTGGGAGTAATAATTACTGAGCACTGAATCTGTCAATGAGGAGCAAATTAGGAAGACTGCAGCCGCTATAAAGTTCTTTGAGTATTTCCCTCTCATAGTTAACAACTGAGTAAATATTCACCACCGATCTAAAAGTCTTGTTACGCGAATGTGTTAAAATAATTAAGTTAACTTGGCCACAGTTAAAACTAAATTAAGAGACGAAATTAAGTGAGGTTATTAAATATAGAGAAATCGATGGAATATCACAGAAAGTAAATAACGCGAGAATGTGTCAGTGGAAAGAGTTGGACATATGATAGTGTTGTGTTATGATTATGTAACTCAGATGAGCTTCGTGTGCCTACGAATAAAGTTGCAGAGGCGAAGACGTGGAAGATGAACTTCACAGTTTCTTCGTAGTGGCCCAAAGGTTTGTTGTGTGCATGAAAGAGAACCTTAGTTTCTTGGCGAAATGTAGGCAACTTGTTCGTAGCTTTTTTACCAGAGGAATCATCAGCTTGTGGCTTAGTGGTTTGGTTTGTTGGGTTAGATGAGCTGATGAAACCTGGATTATCCTTATCTTCGCACGTATAGTAAAATAGTAAACACCAATTTTGTGCAAAAACAACCGCATCATATGGAATTAAATGAGAGTGCGCTTTATACTCGCTATCAGTCAAGTACAAGGACTTAATCTCTATATAAATTGCTTCCATATGGAGTCGGGAATATCAATACAATTTGGACTTTTATCGATTTATTGTACTATCCCAACTCTTGCGACTACCCACGTCATTAAGTTACGGCAAAAGCTTTGTCCACAAGTGTTGGTCGTAAAAGCATAATATTCGTTTTTCATAAGGAACGGTTACACAAAATAAATTCTTAATTACTCTTGAGCGTCATAGGCGGCGTGATGTTAATAATTTGAGAAAAAGGATTAAGATTGAATGTATAATGAGACTTTCCAAGAACACTCACCGTTACCTGAGTTTGCTTTGTGGAATGCGCTATGATTGCCGAATTATTAAAACTGATCATAGATAAAAGTTAGATTACCGAGACTCAAATATTCTATAAGTACATAAAGCAATGTCCTCGTAAAATTTGCGTTGGCGTGCAATGGACTTTCCACTTTTAACCTTTTGAAGCTTTCAGTGATTTGAAATGTCCTGAAGGTCAATTAAAGGAAAGCATGACAAAATACTTCTGAAGATGTTTATTCCATAAATAATTATGTGACTATTGGATAGACGAAATATTCATATCCAATTTACTTTAGTTTCGCCGTTCAATATTGAGAAGGCATGAGGCAGTAGAATAGAAGAGTTTGCATAACGCTTGCATCTATTTGCTTTTCATTTCTGAGAAATAAATGTAATTAACTAAGTCTAGGAAACAGAACAATAATAAACAATCTTTAATTGCCTCCGAACCAGTCCATTCCTTATGTCGAAAATACGTGGCACGTGGCCACACACTTCAGCCATTTAATTTAATTACGTGGCAATGCAAGGATTTTGTGCTTTTGTACTCAAAAACAAAATATTCAGCTCTCACATTTTCCACAAGGATTGAATTGAATAATACAAATGCATTTGGAAAATTAATAAATTTGCATAGTAGTATGAATTTCCTCAATGCCAAAATGTTTCAATGAAATTGCAGAATAAACAGTAGAAACAACTCTTTAAGATGTCAGGAAGGCTTTTATTTCGCTCACAAAAACACTCCAGTATCTTAGTGTCATGATAGAAACTCAAATATCGTAGTTTCTTGGTAGAAACTTTAGACTTCAGAAGTTTATTTTCAAACATCTGAGGATCCGTCGCTCAGGTCGCTATTATTGTCGCTGTGTATTTCCAACACGTGACAGTTTTGAAGCTTATTTTTCTCCTGCTTTTTGACAGTAAGAGCGAATCCCCAACCAATACTCAGAAGGCAAACTTGCACAAAGATATCAGCTACAAAGAATATAACGAGGAGAGTCTGAGCTTCGGGAATGTAATCATTCACCATCATGAACGTAGTTGTCTCCAATGCGACGAAGAAGATGGTGAGTGAAATCCACCATTCAATGAGCACCGATGATCTCTGTTTGTCAAATAAATATGAATAAAATGATACACTTTGAGATAAAAAATACTTCGTGTTCACTGAATCGTGTCATTCATAAATACCTGCTTAGATTTGCTCATCAAAGATCCAGCTAAGTAGTAGACAGCAGCTCGAACAAGCAGAATGCTCATGAACATCAGGAAGTAGGCCTCAACTGAAATTACATTGAATTACATGGCCAGTTAGCAAGATTGATTATTTCCCAGGAAGTACTTAAGTCGGGAAAGGAAAGAAGAGTCTTTAGTTGGGCATTGTGAATCTCGATTATCTTACTAGCGTGGGCCGTAAGGTTTATTTCCACAGAGAAAAGATACTCATGTATCTCTTTACCGCTGTAATGATGATTGATGTCAATAGTCAGCAGAATCCCGATAGCGATTACCACAGCGCTTGCAGTTATCAAGCAGTAAATCTGTAAAGGAACAGTTTTCCCTATAGCTTATGTGTGTATTCTACATTATCATAATTTTAAATATTATTTTTCTCTATACTTACTTTCGTAAGCTGTCCAGCCCCACAGACGCGATTCTCCCACTTGGTTATCTTGTTAGTATCCCTTTGTTCCTCCATTACAAAGTCCGCCCTCACAGCAGTGATTGCTTGAACCATCTTGAGACGGTAACTCGGATGACGTGGAACTTTTGCGAACGAATAATTGACGTGGATTCGCAGTGGAGATTGGAAGCAGAATAAGGTCCAGGGGTGGTAGTTAGAATTCAAACCAACTTTGTTTCCTGTGTCAGCCCATTTCCTAAGAAAATTGCAGTTCCGTAAACAACGATCAACTATGTCTGCTAGCGAAGTTGTGTGATAATAATAATGTGGTGCTTACAATTAAATAATACCTGATGGTTGTTCTGTTGTATGTAGCATTGTTCCACAACCCGATACAAATGAAATGGCACTTTCAATGAAGTGAATACGTGTGTATGTATTTATTTGTCAATTCAATAGAACATTCGTATATAAATTAAAGCAAAGATATTGTAAGACTTAACACGAAAGGTTAACTGAAAAGTGATATCAAAGTCACAACCTAAAAAATGCCTGAAACAACTGAAGCAAAGGTTATTAATAGTCTTAATCTTCAAGCTCAGGTTTCATGTTAAAGTATGATGCGATGGATCATAAAGAATAGCTCAAAACAATTAGAAGCAACTTAATATTTACAACTCAGCCAGCCATTGATTTTGGTTAAGATTGAATGTCGAACAATTCCCATTGAAGTTTGAATGTAGCAACTCATAAGTCCCAGAAAGAACAAGGAGAAGGATTTCGTAATCAATCGGGTTGTTTCATTCCATTCTCTCTGTGGTATTGAGAGTTATTGTATTAAAGAGCAGAATTTAATTATCACTCTCTAAATCAATTATAAAGTACTTAAACAGTTACCATTCGATCTGATTGGCAGGCAGCAATGAATACTACGCTCGTTATAAGAGTTACCAAAAATAATCCAATGATTTCCCACACCAAAACCAAATTCAAGACTGCAAAAATAATAAATGCATTGTTCACGTCAGAAAACTACTTTGTAAATTAATCGCAAATAATATGAACTCACTGAAGTCAATGAGGGTCCAAAACTGAACGAAACAGTCGAGAATTTCCTCATGTCCGGCAGAAATTCGATCAAGAGCCATTTTAAACTCCACAAATTGGTAAATATAACACCCAAATCCGATTACAATGAGGAGAACTCCAATGAAAGACGCCAACAACAAGAGCTGCAATGAACATTCATGAATGTTATTAATGTCAATTGTAGATTTTAAAAACTATTGCTATTGTTGTATCGAAATGGGACTTGCAAGTTTGGAAACTGAGAATTTGTCCAGGAGCTCTCTGAAATGAGAACATCTTCGTCCAGCACCAACCGGGTCTGTTTCGTGAGGAAGGGAATTTTGGGCATGAATCTGTCTGGAATTGTGAATGGAGTTGTTGATGAACACAGGACTTTGGGTGATTGGAGTCTGATTGAATCCTCTAAAAGTTGATCCCGGAGGAAACGGGTAGTGACCATTAATTTGCGGGCAACTTTCCATGATGTCCTGGTGAGTAAAATGGGGTTAAGATTTTTGTCCGGAAAATGTGTGAGTTGTCGGCAGAAAGCTGTCGACACAAATGAAGTCTCAATTCCATTCTTCTCAAAGAACTTCTGTCAGTGGAAGTGATCTGGTTTTGCTCATGAATGATCCGAGATAATTTGAATGGTCACATACATTCACAATTTGTAATAAATATACATATCACCCTGTCATTCGTACACAGTTCACGTTTGAAAATAAGATCAACTTGGATACTGATGCAGTTGACTCTGATTTCCATAACGAATTCTCGAGAAAAGAATTTTCACAATGAACTGTAAAACAAGGTTTCATCGATGTCAGTAGAAAAAGACGAAAGCTTCTTTGCACCTCAGATATTCGATAGTCCCAAATCCACACACGGCAATTAAAAACCACACAGAGGATTATTTAGATTCGTGTAGTCTCGTCGTCTTGTCTCAACCCAAGATCTCTCTGCTATGATGCATGACGAATTACTTTAAAGATCGAATACCCTTTACTCATGTATCTTCTGTATGGAGACATGTAGCATATTTATTGTTTGCCTCTTTATTCTAATTAAAGTCTGATAGTCTAATCCAACACTTGCATTGCAAATTGTCCTTGGAATTCAGACCAAATGCCACTGCCAATAACGTACCTTCGTCTTCGTCTACTTTTGACATATAAGGTTATGGAGAACTTAGACTGGAATCATAAAGCAACGTGACAAGCAGGACTTTTAATGTTTGGATGGACACTTCAGATATCATCGAGATTAGGATGGAAGCGATGTTCAATGTGTGTAAGCTGTAGCCAAGCTGTCTTGTTCGCAGTTGATCCTATTCTTTCCATTTCCAATGAATTATGCATTATCAAGAAACGTAGAATATCCTGGTGAATGTTTGATTATTTGATGTGCAATATGAAGTAAATTTGTCTATAAATCATAAACTGTCAATGTTTAGAATAACAAATAAATATCCACCTCCGGCACCTTCACCTTTGGGGAAAAATAAACCATTTATCACGTCAACTCTCAACTTGACCCGAAATTGTAGGTTTCTAATGGTTTTCTGTTCAGAAAAATAATACATAAATTATTGTGTATGGATCCTGACTCAAATAAATATTCTTTGGCATACAGTGGCACACACTGATTATGAACATCAGAAACAGACATAATGCTCCTGATAGTCCTGATAGTGTGAGTCAGTAATTTTAGGTCAACTATTACCCAGTATACTTACTCTTATACTTATTGTGTACTTTACTGTGCACGTCTGGAGTCTACAATGACTACGACCATTCAACATTTTACTGAATTTTGAGACTCTAGATCTCAAACAATTCCATTCATCCAAAACGAGATTAACCGGATGACAACTGATTAAGTTTAATGTCTAATTCGATAAGACTTCTGCAAACAGTGAAGTAGACTTGGGATTGTGATCTTTACATGAATCTTGAGACTCTTGAAGATTGGAGGAATGTGAAATCATCCCTCATAGAGCCACCACCATCAGCAGCAGCAACAGCCGTAGCAGCCACCGCCACTGTCACACATGAACGAAGAAGAAGACCCCGAAGACATTCTATTTAATCTATTTTTAGTCGAGTTTTGTTGTTGTCCGCACTCGAAGACACTGTCTTCGTCGTTCCTCGAGTTTAAGTTTTCACTTTTTGATTTCTGTTGCAAGCATGGCGAGTCAATTCCGATCGTACAATGGGAACGTGTGGATGGCCAGGTTGACCTCTGCGATGTCATTTGGTCCATGTCTCCCCGGGGTCACCTTGGCCGAAGGTTCCAAATACATCGCCATCATTCAGACTGTATATACCTCATCTTTGTGTTTTATTTAATTAATTTTTCGTATTTTGAAGTCATTTATCATTTTGGGGGGTTTCAGGCACTCTCTGGAATTTACACTATGGCGATGATCATGTCTGTAGTTATATATGCCATTATTTTGAACATACCAAGTAAACCTAGGACCGAGAGTCAGCCGGGCAGACCTGACGATGTGTTTGAGGAACTTCAACGGAAACTTGGTGGTGGACGTAAGATATGAACCCTTGATTTGTTACCGTATAAATACATTACAATCTGCTAATTTCACTTTGTTTTTTTTTGTCATTCGTAGCGTTGATTTTTATTGTGCTGGTGTCAGCGGCTTTAGTCGGATTTGCTTGTATAGCCCTTCATTTGTACTTGTACAGGGCGGTTAAGCAGGTAAAAGGTTATTTTTACTTTTACCACTAGTGGTGTAGGATTTCATTATGTTTTGTTTCAGTACAAACATGTTGTTTGAGTGAAGTTATGTGGGATATGTGTTATTGTTGCAGAAAAACGCGAGACAAATCAACAACTGGTGGTGGGCGTTTGTGGCGATGTCTTTTCTGAACACGGCGCTATTCATCACAGTCCTGGTGAATGGGACGAAGAGCCTAAGTTTCGTGGAATGTCTGGAAGTCCTTTTTGACCTCTACTGCCTGTGGGTCGTTCGACTCTTCTTCTTAGAACTCAACAGACAAGACTCTGTCAGTAATCAAGTCAGCGTTGGATTCGCTGCTCCTCCTGTCTAGGAATAATTTATAAACACATCAAGAACTATCAATTACATTTCTGTCCTCTGTATAAACTTTTTATACACTGACTGCAACTCCTGCCGTTAGGAAATGTATTAGTTAAGTAACTATATACTACATTATAGAAAACATGAATAACCTTATAACCACTAGACGACTCATGCAACCGAATACTGTTAATCAATCATAAGTTACCTTTACAGGAACTTCAAATACTCCTAAATACTATCGTGAAACAATAAGGCTGAAGAAGACAAGACTTGCCGTTGTTAGAATTTGCAATCCATTAGTATTATTACCTCCATAGTTTTAGTTCCAAGCACAGAAAGAACTGTTCCATGTTCCATGTACCTCTAACACCTTAAGTTACCTATTTAACATACCACACAGACCTTCCACTTGTATCACCTGTATTCTGCATGAAGAGATTTTATAAATACTTTTCTTCATTTTCACACCATAATTTATATCTTTCCTTCATAAGCTCGATGTTATCGTATTCTTACAATTCATACATTGTTATTGTTGTTACATTTATTATTGCTGTTATTTTTGTAGTTGGTCAATGTCAATCATGTGTGGAATAAATAAGTGTTATTAAGTAATCGTGCTTAATTAATGAGAATCGCAATTAAGGGTGGAGTGAACAAAGAGGAGAGGGGAGCGAGGAGGGCGGGAAATTTGTGCAGCCGGCCACTTGAATTCGCTCCAGCCACCATAACAAATAACCCGAGTGTTCGCCTCATCTGAGTCGAGTGACAGTGTGACAGTGTGCTCAGCGTGTTGAAGGCTTCTTTCGCGGCGGTGGGTTTTATCAGCAGCAGCAGTCTGCTTTCAGTCTTCGTCGTCGTCTCTGTCGCCTTAGTCGACTTCTTGAACTGGTGACGGATTTGAAATTTGTTTGCGACTGTGTGAACTGGGCGTAGTGGGAAGGATGGGGAGAACACGAAAGAAGCGCAGTCAGCCGTCGTACAGCGACGAAGGGTCGCGGTCGAGTCACGAAGCGGCGGAGGAAGGACCACCGATTGGGGAGGATGGGGATGAAGTGTACATCGTCGAAAAGATTAAAGACAAGAAGGTCGACGCTAATGGAAAGATTCTTTATTACCTCAAGTGGCAGGGATATGGATCGTAAGTGAATTATCATTAGCGATTAGATTTTATTCATTTCTAGGAGTTTTCTTGAAGATAGTGTTTTGTCGGTTCACTTTGAAACTAAAGAGTGGTACCGTATTTCCCTTGATAATCGCCCCGGTGGCTTTATTATTTCAACCTCTCGAAAAGGGGGGTGGTTTTATTTAGG